>PIJE02001418.1:0-64859 GCA_002895965.2 Coryphaenoides rupestris
ACATGTTTTACAATAGACAACACACTTTTACTCATCCACTAAGGGAACGCAAAACATGAATCTATTAACATAATGGCCTCCGCTCAGGAATTGGATCCGCCGGTGCTGTCGACAGGATGACGTCCCAGCTGGAGTGCGCCATGGAAGGCCTGATCAGGGTCTTCCACTCCTACTCGTGCAAGGAGGGCGACAAATACAAGCTGAGCAAAGCCGAGATGAAGAACCTCCTACAGGGGGAGCTCGCAGACTTCCTGGCTGTAAGTGTGCTTTTTGTAATGTATTTTCTTTAATTACACTATTTTAATCTGTCTGTAAAGCAATAACGGAACTCTCTTATATAATGGTGGAAATATGATGGCAACTGTAATGTGAACTGGGTAATCAACTGTTGTATGGTTTGTTTAGATAAGATAAGATGGATCTTTATTAATCCCGAAGGAAATTCTTGTGCCAGAGGTTGCTCAAAATACCAACAACATAAGCATGGCAATAGAATAATAGAAATAGAGTAATTAAAATAATAATAATAATTACAAATTTACAGTGAATAAGCCTAAGGATAGAATATAGGTAAGATATTCAGTAAACAAAACAAGTTGCCAATGGTATTGTGAGGTTTAATGGGTGTTTTTAAAGACACAGGTGTCACCCATAACACCTCTGCAAGTCTATTGAACCCTACAGCGCCGTGTGGGGAAGCACAGCTGTTGTTCATTGACTTGAATGCAATGCAATGATTACCAATCTCAACTATTTGTTCCAGTATAGGATTTGAGCACACTGGCTACACCTCATCATAGCCTTTTCATGAGCAGGCTGATTATCGCTTTGTCAATGTTTGTTTTTTCCCTTTGGCACGTCGAACACCTATCCCTCTGTCAATGTATTTGAGTCCCTTGAACAGCTGATTTCTCCTGACTTGCTTTTGTGTGTGTGTGCTTTGACACTGCACACTGGTCTCTGATCCCAACACACATCCTAACTCACGCCTTTTTTGTGTATGTGCTAGTAAAGCAACAATGTCAAATGTGTGTTATATATTTATTTTAACTCACTGTTGGGTACATTGCAATGTAAATCTCTTATTGTTCATTAACTTCAGTCTTTAAATAATTGAGTTCATCTAAAAATAAATGGCATTAATAAGTGATTAAGTGAAGTCCAATTATGTCTTCGCTGGAGCAGTGGAGATCTCTGATGCATTTCTCTTCTCTCCCTCCTTCATTATCATCCCACAATTATTCTGTCTTGCTCCCACTCTCTCTTGCGCTTTCTTATGTTCTAACACTGTCCGTACTGTTTTCTGCCTCTTGCCTCCCAGGCCACCAAAGATCCGATGGTGGTGGAGAACATCATGCAGGACCTGGATGAGAACCAGGACGGGGAGGTGGACTTCCAGGAGTATGTGGTTCTGGTGGCGGCACTGACCGTCGCCTGCAATGAATTCTTCATGCAGAACCAGAAGTAACTCCCTCTGTAGCTCTGCAGTCCACCTCCATGTTGGAAATGAATGAAAACAAAACGTCTTTGTCAATAAGATGTCCTGCCCAGAAAAAAATAATAAAAAAGATTCCATCATTAACTGTGCGTTTTAATCCTTATGTAACTAATCTAGTAATTATGAGTAATTTGTCATCTCTCCATATTGTTAACATATCAAAGGGCTTCTGAATTGATTAAGCTGCTATATGGCTGTTAATATTTCCCATGTGTTAATTGACTGTTGTTTAGCCAAGTAACTGAACCTTGAGGTGGGCGCCAACTGGCGCTCTCAATGCATCTCCGGTCTTTCATTAGTTTTCAACTGTCTACTTTTTAATTGGCAGCGCCGTGGTCCACTGGTAATGATGTCATCACCAGGAGCCGGGGCTGAGTTACAGCCCTTTTGTGTGGCCTGATGGATGGTGTCCGTTACAGTAACTTTATAAGAGGAGTATATGAATTTCCACTTAGGTAGCTTAGTGGCCAACCAACCGGAGGTTTAACTGGGTCAACTTCCTTCCTTCCTCCCCGGGGGAGAATGGGGGGGACTGAATTTCCCCTTGGGGATGATTTTTAAAGTACACATCTAATCTAATATCCTGCAGCTCCTGTGTCTTTTGTTCAGTTTGTCCCCAATTTGATGACTTTTACTTCATCCATTCGCTAACTGAAAGCACAATATCTACTACACGAGGCCAGTTTGTTAAGGGATGCATTATGAAAGCACATTGTAGCCATATCTTATCCTGTCATGGGCCCAAAGAAGGTGCCACGATTTCTTACACTGCAAATATCAATGGTACACCCTCTTCCTCATTTTCTAGTTGTTTGTTACAATAATGACGGGATGGAAAATGTATTCCATCTTTTATCAGTTTTTTCTTCAAAATGCACATGCATTGTTATGAAATAATTATGTAATTGCTATATGCTTTGACACTTTGCATGTTGACAAGTCCAAACTAGGAGTGATGTGACTCCTTGACAGACCGACCTTTATGTTGGTACTGTATGAGCAGAGATGGGCGAGTGTCCTCTGGTTACAAAAAGTATATAAATATCTATAAATAGATTTTTGTACTATTTTTGTGCATGTACTATTCTGAATGTTGATAGATAACTTCACATCTCTACTTCTAGGTGTTGATCCATTGTGCCATTTATCTTTATCTTGGCCAACAGCTCAGCCAGGACAAGGAATAAGCAGACAGGCAAACAATGTTCACTTTAAAGATAGCAAGAGAACAAAGATGTTTCGTGAGTGCTTATGCTAGTTATATGAAACAGTACCATCTAGTGTCAAAGGAAATGTATTGAAATGTTTTAAATTCTTACTAAATATTGTATTTGAGAACATGAAATATATTCATCAAAGAAAATACATGTATTGACAGATCTTTTATATACAAAAAAACTAAAACAAGAAAATATTTGTCACAGATCTCTAAGCTATTTCTGTTGTTCAAACCATCCCAGTCTTCATGGCCACCAGCACAAAGTTACGTGGGGAGAGTTCTGGATCAAACAGAGGTACTAATGTGCTCTTCACACCTATAGAGAAGCAATATGGACAACACAAAGAAAAATATACTTTATTAAAATGAAGTCATTCTCCAGGTAGCGGGTACACGATCGGGCTAATATTCCTGCATACTTGATACTATTCTAATCAGTTTCTTGCTTTTAAAGTCAATATGAAGGCAATCTCATCGTTTCATCTTAAGAAAATATGATTAGATACATAAAAGCAGTTTCTTTCCTAATAATGTACAGCTTTAAATGTACAGTGGTGAGTGATGTGAGGAAAGCCACTTTAAAAATGCATTAACACAGAATGCCACAAGCATGGCACACAAAAAGAGCCGCTCAGCACAAACTGCACACCTCACTTTTACAAAAATACTTAACTTTACATGTGACCCCCTACCCCCCACCCCTCACCGTTCTCCTGGAGGTAGATGATGCGGTCCAGCAGCACCAGGGTCTCCACGGCAGGGGCCAGCAGCAGGGCCAGGCTGAAGTACACAACCCACCGGCCCTCTTGTTCCAGCATGGCCTCCACCCTGCCTGCGGCTCCAGGGCAGGGAGGCCGGGAGTCCCACCCGGGCCAGGCCCAGGTGGGCGTACCTGGTGACAGAGGACCGTGGCTTATTGGATCTACTTCATGCCAGTAGTATCTATAGCATGCATACAGAATAATATATATTTATGTACACTTTGAAAAGAGGTACTCTGTGACCATTTGCAGCGATGCAAAGATTGGAAATTTGTTGCTGTTTCAAAACAGACCGATTTCATAAGCCTTCAGTATTTCGCTTGAAGCTTTCTTTAGAACCCCCTCACCCAAACAACTTCACACTCTGCACGCACTTCATTGGTCCTTAACAATACACCCGCCAAGTGTGATGTTGATCAGATGAACGGTTGTCTTACACACAGTCCTTCCAATATAGTTGGATATACTATTCAAATAAAAGGTAGGAAGAATGTTTTAGAAAAGAGAAGAAGAGTGTGGCTGTTGTTGTTGTTGTTGTTGTGTCAAAATACTGCAAACTCACTCTGCAAACGGTAACAAGTGAGCCTTCTTGATGGTCTGCGACGCCCACCCGCCGCATCTCGGGCTTGGCCTCCGTGATGAGCGTCTCCAGCGTTGCCCGGTAACAGTGTGTCCGTAGCAACCTACTCTCCTCCCTCAGTCTCTGCATGTAGTCCTCGATGGCGTGACACGCCCCCTCCCGCGCCTTATAGGACAGCCCGTGGCCAGGCAGGCCCTGCACCCAAGCGCTCATTGGGTAGCCAAATTCGCCTGAGCAGCAGCCAAAGTTGCTGTGCCCATCATTGGTGGCAACCAGCTGGGGTGTGTCAAGGGTCTCTGGGGGCGCTGGAGCAGTGGGGGCCACCACCAGGCCCGGGGGGCTCGGGCACTCCCTGGTGGTGATCTTCATGTAGCAGCATGCCACGGAGGTGATGCCGCGCATGTGAGGGCACTCTACAAAATGGCGGAGGAGGGTGGCGCTGAGGTCCCCGCAGGCGTGCAGGCCGGTCACCACTAACGACTCGTCTGACGGCTGCCCGTGTGGGCTACAGGTACCGCGGCCACCCGTACAGCAGTGGGACTCAGAGTGGCGGTGGGGAGGGGCAGAAGGATAACGGGAGCCCCAGGTTCTGGTCCAGTAGTGCAGGGGGCCTGGGTGAAGTCCTGCTCGGCCGAGCCTCTGCGTCGCTTTCTGCCGGAGCAGCCAAGAGGCAATGAACTCCCCCATTACGTTCTGCCTCTCTGAGCTGCTGGAGGAAGAGCTCCCATGATGCCTTCGGGTTTCACCCAACCGACCACGTGGTGGGAGATGGGCCGGCCACCACAAAGATGGGAGGAGCCATTCTGAAAGAGAGAGACAAGTCAACTCCCACCATCCACTAAGGTTTTATTATTGAGGATGTACCAACATATATTCATGATGGATATTAAGAGCTTATCAGTATTTTGTAAACGCAGTTGACGAACCCATCTATGCTTCTCCTTCTCCAAAGTCCATAGGAGCTCTTCATCAAACTTGGTTGCCATGGTAACCAACTTGCGATCCGCCTCAATGGCTGTGACGGATAGCCCCAGGCCGAAGGACAGAAAGCGAGTCAGGTGGCCCTTTAGGACGGACACATGGGATTTAAAACTGTCCACATTTCCTTTCAAATACTTTCCAAATTATCTCACGCAAAGTACCTGTCCTTGCTAATAGGAGAAATAAAACCATGCATCTTTGTTTTCATCAATAATATGACAACATGAGACAATTAACAAAAGTAACTATAAGCGACAGTGCTTCAGCTTGCATGGGGGATGAGCATCGACAAAAAACAAGAAAACAAATGCATTATGTAATTAAAAAATATATGAGACAGTGCTAAACATAATTACCTGTCCAGATCCAACATCGACCACCGCCTCGCAGTTTGTCTGGTCGCAAAGTTGTTTTACCAACTATGAAGTCAAGACAGATTTGATTAATCCCAGATGACAAATTAGCAATCAAGATTCATCACTGTATGAGCATAGAGCACATCACAATCGAGGTTGATACTGTGTTAGCATAAAGCACATCACCTGTCCTTAACCAAAACATGTTTCCATACACTATAGGACACACCGTGCCAAGCTTGCGGATCTCGTGCTGTTTCTTCGGCTTGACGTGCTTCCTGAATATGTGGCCCAGCATGGAGCTCTGGCTGTGGTTCTCCAGGAAGTCTTCCGCCGGGTCTCCTGCTCCGCTCTGCTGGCCTGCCCGCCTGGGGAAGGACAGCGCATGGGCGGTGGCGCGGAATGCCAGCAGAGACAGAGGCCACACGGACGGGTATCTGTAATGACCACAATGCTTTGACTTTAAAAAAAGAGGATAACTCTGAATCGGCGCTTCTCATTCAAACTCCCGGGGATGGAAACGACCCCCCAACTTGCATCTGCCTACCCACACATATTTGTAAACCAATCAACATTTGATGGCAACATCAATATCCCAGTGAACATGTGTTGAGCGTCTCATACTATGTAGTTAATAGTGGGCTGGACAATATGGAACATTTTATTAAGATAATTATGGGGTATTTTACAGGATATCGATAAATATCCTGATATGCTTATGAATTCTAAATACCATTCTAAACATATAGTAGTATATTATAGTATAGAGGGTGATTACGTATATGGACATTTTAAGTATGGTCCCAGACTAAAACTAGTCTGGCTTTCTCACTGATGTATCACACCTCATATGTGTCCTCATGGTAAATAGTGTAGCCTGTAAAACTGGTGATCACAATATGTTGACATCTTCATTTAATGACAAACAATAACATTGCCCATCCCTGGTTAGGAGTAGCTTTAACTAGCGATCACAACTTTGAGAATGTGTTTGACCAAAGACGCCCCACCCAATCTCTATAACTATAACTCCACAAGTCAGTCTGGAGGTCAATCTTCCCATAATATCCATATCAGGCAAACCACAAGTGAGGTCCAAACCCCGTCCTGTACATCCAACCCAATCCAATACCTTCTGTCTTGACATGTGCTGTCCAGCAAGAGATCTGCTACCTGGGGAAACGAGAGACCACACAACGCCTCACGCCATGAGGCTGGCAGTTTCTCCCAGAGCTCCTCTGTGAAGAATTCCTGTGGAGGGTCATAGCAGCTTGACCAAAATGCTCTTTCATGAAAGGATAGAGGATAGGCTGGTGAGTGCAATGGTGACTTACAATGATGTACGAGTCGGATATGTACTTGTATTTGGACAGAAACGTAGTAAGGTTCGCAGCCAGATCCCTCTGGTTCTGCCATGAGAGAGTTATTGTGAACATCTGGGAATCAATAGGAATATACAGTATATCACAGGGCTGTGTGCTCCTGGACGGTGTTGAGGTGGACAGCCCCACGCTGGGACCCTACTTTTTTGGGACATAAACACCACATAACCTTTTTCCTTAACTCCTGTTCTCCTCTACCGTCTACACAACGAGAGCCCACATCCTGTCGCCTGTATAGTTGTGTCCTGTATTTAAAAAAACAATCATTCAGACGACAGACTCAGAGATATATGACTGTATGCCGTTTAGTTTCTGAAATAAAACAACAATCAACACTGGATACAAATGAGAGCTCGGAAATAAACAAGCGCGGCATTTAATCCGGAAGAGGAAGTAGTAGTAGTAGTCGTGGTAGTTTGTGTGATCGTAATCTCGCGATGTCTGCTGGTGGAAGACTCGCGGTGCCTCATGTTGTCCGGGTGTGAGCGTCCCGAGTCTCTTTACATGTTTTAATGTAATCCTCTTTATCCATTTTATGCACCAAAGTAGGTTTTTTACTTTCTCTTTGTGTGTTGAATGTTGTACTTTCTGTTACTTTCTATTTATTGGTCGAGGAAATACAAAATAACCTGACGCCGATAAGCTAACTGTTGCTAGCATCACACCACAACAACAACAACAACAACAACGTTATAAACGTGTATCTGTGATCTAGTGTATTTCTATTCATTTTCGCTGTGTGCTTTATATTTAAAGCAATGCTTGTTATTTGTATCTTTTTTTTTAAAGTAGGCATGCCTGCCTAGACATGACAGTATCCTTTTGCAAGATATACTGTATATACTGTACAGTATATATACACAGTACAGTGTATATATACTGTATATATACAGTACTGTACAGAACAGAGTCAGTACAGAACACATTACTGCAGTGCGCAATATATACTCGTTTGTATGCACTCTGTCTTGAGGCCAATGTACACTTCTGCGTCGTAGCCTACGCAACCTACGCCGTTGTTTATACTTCAGCGTAGGTGCGTTGCTCTACCATTACACCGCCAAAACACTAGTGGGCGGTGTAATGGAGACTGAAGCTGGGTGGATCATGCTGGAGTTGGAGCTCATAGATATTGATATTGAACAGTTGGTTTGACTGAAGCCGATACAATGCAGAAGGGCCCTGGTCCATGGGTCGTCCAACGCTTGTTCAGCCCGCTTGGTGATCCCACCGAGCGGACCAATCACAGTTCCTGTGGTCTGCGTTGCAGCATAGTGTCGTTGCATTTCTGGAGAGGTTGCACGTCAAGCGGCGGCGTAGACTACGGCATAGGGTGCATGGCTACGCATAGGCACAGCATAGATTCTACGCCAAAGTATTAATTGGCCTTTACTTAAGTGTTCCTTTTGTCTTACAGTTTTGCCCTAGGTCTTGAAACGGAAAAGCAAAGACCTTGAGACCCCCCGCTGATGTACTCTTCATCATGTTTGGCATTATGAACACCTGCTTTGCGGGTGAGTCGACGTCGACATCCGGAACGAGCCAAAGACATCCACAAAATGACCTAATCCTCAACGTGATGTACTCTGATGACAAAGGGAAGTCTGCATCACGGAATCAGAAGCATGAACGATTCCTCAAAAAAAGGAAGTTCTTGGAGCGAAAGGGCTTGCTTAAGTTGGACCCATACCAACGGAGGCGTAACAAAGCCAAAGCGGGTCTCAGCAGCGCAGAAGGGTCTCAGCGACCAAAGGTTGTTTTTCGGTCGGATGCGGCAAAGGAGAAGGCGAAAGTGAAGTCGAACCAGGTCGCTCGCACGCTACTCGACGGCTTGAACATCCCGGCCTTGCCACCGGCGGTCATAAACCCCTCGAAATTCGTGGCCATCGACTGTGAAATGGTGGGCTGCGGGCCCCGGGGCCAGGTCAGCATGCTGGCCCGCTGCAGCGTGGTGTCCTACGAGGGCGACGTGGTGTTCGATGAGTTTGTCCGGCCCGACAAGCCAGTGACCTGCTACCGGACGCGGTGGAGCGGCATCCGACCCCGCGACCTCGACAATGCCATGCCCTTCCAGGAGGCCAAGAAACAGGTGAGGGAGGGGAAATAAAAGTATTCTGTTTGATAATGACTATCACAAGATGTGGGGGCAGTCTCCCTCTTATTTTAGTAGATGAGTTGCCAAATGTGCTGTTGTCTATCGGTCGCTGTCATGCTTGCGTATCTCACAATCACGTGTGAACGTATTTGGATAAAATGTTAATGTGCCGTGCCGTGTCGGTCAGGTGGCCAAGCTGCTCCACGGTAAAGTGGTGGTGGGCCACGCCGTCCACCACGACTTCCAGTCCCTGGCCTACGTCCACCCCCCCTCCCACACTAGAGACACCCAGAAGATCCCCCTGCTAAACCTGAAGTGTGACATTGAGGTGCAGCGCACCATGTCCCTGAAGGTCATGAGCAAGACCATCCTCAATGATGATATACAGGTAAGCAGCATCACACAACATATAGGCACTAGAGAGCTGTCTGTATTAAACCAGTGTTTCCAGTGTGACAAAGGCAATTGTGGTCAGGCCGATGACCACCCCTAGAACATCTGTAAATCTCCAAATATGTCTTTGGGCTCGTGGGTAATCTTGCTGGTATGTTGTTGTGTTTATTACTAGAATTTCCTTCAGGATTAATGAAGTTCTATTTTATCTTATCTTTCAGACGGGGAAGCATGGCCACTCCTCTCTGGAGGATGCTCGGGCCACCATGAAGCTGTACAGGGTGGTGGCCACCGACTGGGAGAAGGTCCTGGCCTCAGGATACAACTTCTGGTCTGCGTTTAAGGAGGCCACCACTCAATAAAGTCCACAGGAAGGCGGCAGGTGGCCGGCCGGGGGCCAGTGTTTGGAGAGATTCCTCCTAAAGCTGTCCAACATCCCACCAATGCTCGTGCAGACTAACTGTAGCAGGGTTTTCTTGCAAACACTTGGATCTTCCCTCCAGGACTGTGGATTTCTACTATGGGGCACACCAACTTGCAGGTGTGCCCCATTGTTTTAAAGTGAAAAAAATATTTTATTGTTTGAATATACATACATTGGAAAAGGATGATGCCTTGGAGATTTAAATCCATAAGTAACCCCACTGCGGGTTTATCACAAAGTACGTATATTTGTGTTTTTGGTGGCATTGTGCTTCTCAAAGGCATCCCAATAAATGCCTGAAAACCATGTGATATGTTGTCAATGTATTTATCATATAACTCATAACTCTCCTTTCTGGTGCTACGATTTTGAATTAAATATGGTTCAAGACATACTTGCCTATTTCATGACCAAAATACTTCATAGAATGTCGTTCTATATAGCCTTTTGAGTCTAGAATGCAGGCTTAACACCTGTACAATTGGAAATATGTGAAACTGAAGGCTTCAACGAGACTAGCACTAATTAAAAAAAAGAAAGAAAAGCCCTCCAACTGTGTCAATGACTTGGCAGGGAGGCTTAATCCTGTTTAATGCACACGGAAAAGTTAAACCTCTTTTAATACACACATGCATAAGGTATACTACAGCTTCATAGGCCGATTATGAGGACAAACCATTTTTGATCTTCGGCTCAAAGTACATTAAAATGAAAAGAGGTCCCGCCGACCCCGACGGTGTCCTTTCCAGAAAACGGGGGCGTTCCCTTCGCCTTCTACTAAAGCCGCAGTGGTGTGTGTCGTCATGCGAGGTTTCTTTTATCAGCAGCATCCCAGCAACACCTTCAGTCAGCCGTCAGCTGGACGCTCCGAGCAAAGCCAGGTTGTTGCTCCCCCCCCGACCCCCGGCCCCCACACCCCCCGACGCCCGGCCGGCACACACACACACACACACACACACACACACACATCCTGCTCCGACTGCTGCTCCTGGAGCTATTCTGACAATCATACACTTCAGACATTCAGCTTTTTTACATTTTTTTGTTGCAGCGTTTGTCACATTGTTCCTCCGTGATGAGCAGGGTGTGAAGTCGGCTCCGGTCTCCGCGCATCGTTCGATCGGACGTTCGCCACGTGTCCTCTCTCTACACCCGGCGGCGGCGGGACGGCGTCAACCGCGGGAAAGCGACGACGACCAGTTGCGCAGATAATCACATCACCAACAGCCGCACCTGCACCGGAGTCCTCAACACCGGAGACTCTCAACACAACTTCTTGTCTGCAGACCAACACCACACAGCGATGAAGATGACGAGGTGAGCTTTAAAGATGAGGTTTAGATGACTTGGTTTAAACATGAACTGATACACACACAGTCAGACGCACTGTATTGTTTATATCATGTTATTTATTGTTGGTGTTGATATAGAATAGTGTGCATACTTCTCAATGTATTCTAGAGGGTGCGAAATTAAATCCCGTTTTTGCAGGCCAGCTATAAAACAACATAAAGCGGCGTTACGTTCAGTGTCATTCTCTACATTATATATGATCTTTTATGTTGCCTAATCTGTTAAGGGCGACTGTGCTTTTAATGAGGGTCAATTACTGCCTTTCAAAAATATAATTGTATTATACAGTATGCGTTGATGCGTTATTAAAAACTAGTATATGTAATCCATCAATGAGACGGATGAAGTCTGCCCGGCGCAATTGTAACCACCGCTTGCTTTCGCCCATGCAGTGTGTAAGTCACTATATAGGGAGGCCCCTATACCGCCACCTGTACACACCAGCGTCCCAGTTTAATAAAGACACTGGTGATGTAATGGCAAGGAAGGCACAGAAGCCCGTTGCTTTATTCTCTGTGGACGCTATTTATAACTAAATCATATTTGGTGTCAAAATGAGTTGGGTGTCCGCAGTGAAATAAAGTGTGTTTGGCTGCAATGCTTGAGCTCATCATATAAGAGCTAAACGCCTATCGTTGGATACTTTTTCCTTTTACATTAGAGTTAGTGTATTATTTCTCATGCTGAATACTCCGCTACCTTTGTGGGATCTGCTATTCTGGACGAATATGTTAACATAATCCATGCATATAAAGAGAAGCATGCTAATTAGATGTGGCAGAGTGTTCTAGAAAATAACAAGCATATGCACTATATTAACACGGAGCAGCACCTTCCAATTAACACCACGTCCTCCACTGAATAAAAGATTTCCAGCGAAAATAAATTATACTTTGACTGACTTTCATTTCAAAACGTTTTTGCTGTTTTTAAATATGCAGTGGTGTGGATTAGCACTTTAATAAAAGTGGGGTATTTTTGTAAATGCACACATTCTGGTATTTCTTTTAATAATAACAATAAAAGAAATGACCTACATTTATATTGCGCCTTTCACAAAACCCAAGTTAGACAAGAGAGACAGGACAAAGGGTGATTTGTGTGTGTGTGCGTGTGTGTGTGTGTGTCTCATGTTCCTTGCTGTTTCAGGGTAAATAAAGTAAGGTGTGCTGTGATCTGATTGAGCCTCTGGATTTGTATGCGGTTGACAAACTGCAGGCAGATGCTCTTTGCTGACAAACCAGATGCTCTTTTATCGAGAGCACGGCTGTTGCATCTTAAAAGTGTTTTGCACTGATAAATCACCTTACATGATGAACGACAATGATCCTCTGGTTCTGAAGATGTTCTCTTATGAAGGAGTTTGGTGTGCTGCGTTGGATGTGTCGGTGTTCGACGTTAGTAGCGTGTTATGTGTGTGTTTTGCATGCAGGTGTGTTTCTCATGTAGAGTTCACCTGCTGTGCAGGAGGTGCTGTTATGAGATCTGTGCTTGGCTCCCTTGTTCCAGTTTCCATCTCAGCTCCATTGTGCACGGATGGCTTACTTCCATGCAAAAATATGAACACACACATGTCACACACACCGAGAACTGAGAGGGAGAGTTGGCTCCCAATCTGAAGAACAGTGTCTGACGCTAACAATGCTAACAGCGAGAGTCCTGTAGCTAATGGATGGCTTCATTCAGAGCTTGTTCCCTAACTGCAGTGTCTGAGCTCGGACACCCAGGAGCTGACAGGACCTGGCCGCGTCTGCATCAGGATGTCTGACTGCTGCTCTCCATTCAGTCCCACTGACGTCTTCAGTCAGTCTGTACCCAGTACACTCTGCAGGGACGCTTCGCTGTCTGCCTTTCCCTTTCTTTTTCTTTTTCTCTCTCTCTCTCTCTCTCTCTCTCTCTCTCTCTCTCTCTCTCTCTCTCTCTCTCTCTCTCTCTCTCTCTCTCTCTCTCCGTCTCACCTCATTCTTCGAAAGCCTTCCTTCACTCTCGGTCGACTTCCTCTCGCCTCCATTCAGCCTGGGCCTGACAGGGGGGCCGCCGGTTGCCATGGGAGATGGGCAGAGCGAGTCGTTCGAGGTACCGTTGCGCGGGATTGGTGGAGGAGCTGGTGAGGAGAGAGGGACCACGGCAGAGGTGGTCCTTCAGAGAAAGGGGGGGGGGGGGGGGCGATTGTTATACCACGTGCATGCTCAAAGCGTGGTCTCTGAGCATGTGCTTTGCTGAATCTGGATGCAAATTGGGCAGGACCGTCTCAGATTAAAACTCTTCATATTGAGGTCAGAAGATGAAGCTATAAGCTCTTCCTCTTCTGGCATCAGCTGCAGACCAAGGCTTTTCCAATGAAATCTGGTGGTGGGCAATGCTAGGAATAAGCTTACATTCTCCCGACCTTACCTCATCTTCCATCACATCCATCGCATCCCACAGTGCGAATTGACATATGTTTTGGACAGCCCAGAGTGGGTTGAACTGACGTCACATGTTGGTTAGCCTATATACCCTCTGAAGCCAACTGCCAACTCCCCCGACCCCCCCCCCCCGCTCCCAACCAGCCTTGTTTGACCCTTCCTGGTGAGCAAGCTCCCCGACATGTGCTCTTGGCTCTGGGGGTCTTTTCTTCAAGGTGAGGGTCCTTATGTATTCCTGCCACTTCCTCCGCCTCTCTAAACACCCTGTGATTTTGCCTCAGATGCCCTCTCTCTCTCTCTCTCTCTCTGTCTCTCTCTCTCCTTCCTCCCAAGGGAATCCTATCTCTCTGTCCTTGGAATATGGAAATGAGGCCACGGCCAGAGATCATATAGCAAACACAGAGAGAGAGAAAGAGAGCGAATGGGAGATGAAAAAGTGAGAAGAAATGGGAGAGAGAGAGGGAGGGAGAGAGAGAAAGAGAGAGTGTGTGTGTGTGTGTGTGTGTGTGAGAGAGAGAGAGATTGTTTTTAATAAAGTTAAAGGTTATACATTATTTGAAAGGTCAGTTTTATCCTCATCCTTACCTCCTGCCTCCAACAGATACCGTCCCAGGGCAGAGAGAAAAAAACTATTCAAGCATTAAATGAAGAATCTTTGAGCAATAATTTATTAATCCCATGAAAACATTGAGCAATACTGTATTATCTCACATATTGTTTCCCCTAAAGCAAGCGTGACGGACAGGGAAAGTGTGTAATCCTTTAGGGTAATGTGGAAATTCATGACTGTTCTCAAGAGACAACATTATTCCTTTCATTCTGGAGAGCAACAGGTGGAACGTGCTGCAGAGGAACCAGAATCCTGAAGGCAGTCCAGAGATGAGCTGAGTGAGTCATTCGGGTCGTTGCTAGCGCAGGATTGGTGGAGCGCTGGGTGTGTCCCAGAGCTCCACCAATCCTGTGCTACCAACGACCCAAATACCACCGAATAAGATTTAAAAAAATGTCAACAACCAAACAAACAAAACATCTAATTGCTTGCAGTGTGAACAGAGAAAAGTCGCTTTGGATTAAAGTGTCTGCTAAATGATTAAATGCCTAAAAATGGTAAATAGTTCTAGTTGTAAACCAGCACGGAGGTCCTTTTAGACTTCTGAAAGAAAATAGGTGGTGCCATACAGGGGCCCAGGTCCTGTTGCGTCTACACAAGCATCTACTCAAGTGGTCTTGGTTCGTATTAACTCAGGTCTTGTTGGGTCCTATGGTCTACAATCTATAATATATATACGGTAGATGCATGAGAGGAGATTTGTGGGATAGACCTGGGGCCTTGCTGCTGTGTTTCTGGAGATGGTTCTTGGGTTGGTTCCTGTTGAGATGAAGGGTGCAGTGTGAAGAAGTGGGACTTAATGTTGGTCTTCCGCCCCACTCTCCAGGGAGGCTGCTTGGTTGTGGGGGGTTGGTGTTGGGGGTTGGTGGTCGGTGGTTGGGGTGGTCCTGGTCATCAGAATTCTGGGCACACTAACCAGTTCCTAAAGCTTCGCTCATTCCAACTGAATGAGGCAGTCACTCCTGCACTGTTTTGCTTCTGTTCGCCTCTGCTCTCTCTCTCTCTCTCTCTCTCTCCCCTCTCCCCTCTCTCTCTCTCTCATGCTCTCCCCTCCACACTCTCTCTCTCTCTCTCTCTCCCTCTCTCCCTCTTGCTCTTTCTTTCTCTCTCCCTCTCCTTTATACCCATGTACATACACACGTATGCTAAATAAACTACCACCTCTGACTTTAAGATGCAGTGATATTAAAGCCGGTTTTCTCCTAAACCTTTCATTTCTCTGGTCGATACTTCGGGATACACTTTTATAACCGCAGTAAGAATCAATGTTGTTTGGTTGCTGTATTCATTGAATTCAACCCGAATGTTGACGGTGAACAAAAGCAATCGAAACAGAGAAAATCCGTATTTTTTCCAAATGTCTTGTGGACGGCCAGACACACAGATGCCTTAAACACAGATGCCCGCGGATAAACTCCAGCTCTCTGTCTCAGGACAGTCCTTGATCTGCGCCACCCCCATCGATATCTTGTCACCGACAGACGGAGGCTGAAGTGATGACAGCTGGCAACACGCCAGGGGTCCAGTACAGGAATCAGATATCAAGAGTCCAGTGATCTCTGCTCTGGGTGTGATGTGTGGTTCGGAGCCCAGATCGATACGTGTGTGTGTGTGTGTGTGTGTGTGTGTGAGTGAGAGGCTAGGTTCATCTCTTAGCCGAGAGGCCAGGCTTGCTGGGTTGCCTTTCCTTCCGGCCTCTTTACTTCCAGACTCATTTAGTCATTTTAGTGGCCTCCGAGTGGCCCTAGACAACACACGGGAGGCACCAGACGACAACACCTTGCAGAGCAGTGTGAAGAATGTATAATTTTATTAAATTACTTTGCCGTTTGTTATTTATATGCTAGATTTATTGTGGGTGGCACTCAGGTGGCCAATCAATTTTTATGTGAGTGCATGTGCCACCCCAGCACCTGTGAACACAACCTCTCTCTCGCTCTCTGTCTCTCTGTCTCTCTCTCTGTCTCTCTCTCTCTCTCTCTCGCCCTCCCTCTCCACTCTCTCGCTCTCTCTCCCATCACTCTCTCTCTCCCTCTCGCCCTCACCATCATTCCCTCCCCCATCCCTTCCTTCCTTCCTTCCTCTCTCCCTCTTTTTGTTCCCACCCTCCCACCTTCCCTTCCTTCCTCCCTTCTTTTCTTCTTCTCCCCCTCCCTCTCCCCTCTCCCCTCCCTCCTCTCTCACCCAGCTGTGTCTCTCTGTTCTCCCCTCAGGCTGGGTGTGTTTCTGGGGGCCATCTGTCTCCTCGCCCTTCCAGCCACCTCCACTCCCATCCAGGAGCCAGGTAGACACATACACGCGCGCACACACGCACACACACACACACACACACACACACACACACACACACACACACACACACACACACACACACACACACACACACACACACACACACACACACACACACACTTACAAATGTACACACACACATGCACACATACACACACACACACATACAAATACACACACACACATACAAATACACACACACACACTTGCAAATGCACACACACACACACACACACACACACACACACACACACACACACACAAATGTACACATGCACATACACATGCAAATGCACACAGGCACACACACACACACACACACACACACACACACACACACACACACACACACACACACACACACACACACACACACACACACACACACACATCAAAGCATGTAGTCGCCACCTGATTAAACAAGGTGACCTCTAAACTTTCTTGGGCATCACTTCCAATGTTTTTGCTGACTTGAGGGTTTTAGTGGTGGAAATCGCAAGTTCCACCGCAGAGCGCCAAGGTCAGCAGCGGCCCCCTGCAGTGCCACTGAGCTCTGTCTGATCTTGAACATAAGCCTCTTTAGGATTGTTTTATGTACCAAAACAGAGGACTTGATCCAAGCAGACACCCCACCTCCGTAATAAACACTTTTATGTTCCTGGAAGCAGAACCCACAACCTGCTAATGTTGCAGCTGTCACCCCTGACGCTGTATAGGAGCCACTACTAAAGTCGGATTATTATTACAGATGAATAGAGATCATATGTTATGATAAATTATGACATTTATTAGCTTTGTCGAATACTCGATTCTCAATAAACAAATGTATAAATGTTTTTGTTATGTTGTTATGTTTTCATGGTGATTGAAGAGTCTTCAAATTTTGCATTACCTGTCAGGGTTAGTTCGAGATAATGACCGGCTTGGTGTACATTATCCTGTACTTTTATTTATTACATCTCTGACAGATGACTCCAAGCTGCTGCAGGTGACCATCCTCACCCCCCCGCTGGTCCCTGCCACCCTGGGGGGCTCCCTCACGCTGCCCTGCCTGGTGTCCCTCTCCCAGCCGCCGCCCACCGCCTTCACCAACGGCCGGCACGCCGTGCTCACGCTGCCGCGCGTCAAGTGGAGTGTGCTGTCCGAGGGCCGCGACACCGAGATCCTGGTCGCCCGTGGCGATCGCGTCCGGGTCAGCGAGGCGTACCGGGGCCGGGCGTTGCTGCTCCGCTACGCGTTGTCCCCCACCGACCTGAGCCTGCGGCTGGACGGCGTGCGCTACAACGACACAGGCTTCTACCGCTGCGAGGTGCAGCAGGGTCTGGAGGACGCCCACGACGCTGTGCAGGTCAAGGTCAAAGGTGAGGGGTCGGTGAGGGTTAGAGCCAGCAGGCAGGTTGCAGGTTCAAGCCCCAATCCCTCCAGCACTAGCCTTGAGCGAGAAAACCCTCAACCTTTATCTGAATTCACTGTTAGGCTAGAGACTAACAGCAGCAAGGTAAGGACAGTAGAAAAGCGACTTACAGTCATTTATTTTCAGTACATGGCTTTAAGGTAAGGTAAGGGCTATGACACGTTGCTGAAAGATGCAGTTGATGGCAAACTTTGAGGTTGGAACCTAGACATTTTTTAAACTATTGTGCCCTCTGCTATGCCTAAAAAAAACAAAACACCGCTTCGGGATCCCCAGGTGTGGTGTTCCACTACCGCGACCCGTCCAGCCGATACGCCTTCACCTTCGAGAGGGCCCGCGACGCCTGCCAGGAGATCGGCGCTCAGATGGCCACCCCGGACCAGCTGCTGGCGGCGTATCGCAGCGGCTATGAGCAGTGCGACGCGGGATGGCTCTCGGACCAGTCCGTCAGGTAAGGCCTTCGCCGGCTTCTTTAACACTCGACGCGGGTCGTGGAGAACTTGCACTGGAGACTCTGTCTGTAGTGATCTTTATAAAAAAATTATAATATACTGTATTCAGGCTTCAGGCCTTTATGGACATTATCGACTGTTTGTATGCGACTACGTGAGCATGGAGCGGTCTTGACGTCCACTCAATGCCGTTGCTAGGTTACGGCACTAAGAGTTTCACTGTTGTAATGGCTGACTGAACATTCGGCGTTAAGGTCCGTTTTAATGGCAGCCAAGTGGCACACGCCTCATCCGCTTCAACGTCGTCTAAAAGTAGCTTTTACGGTTTTCTGTTGAAGAAGTGCTCCCGGTTCTGAAGAGAGGTTCAGTTGAGCGATGCAAAATGTTCCCATAGAAGCATTTGTTGAAGAAGCTAGTTTTTGATGAAGTGGTTGTGTGAGGGGTACCTGTACCTGCATAGAGGACCCTTTGGCATCTCAAGGGTTTGAGTATGTTTTAATCTCCACAGATACCCCATCCAGATGCCCAGAGAGGGCTGCTTTGGGGACATGGACGGGCAGCCAGGGGTCAGGAACTATGGGCTGCTGGAGCCCGACGAGCTGTATGACGTGTACTGCTACGTGGAGAACATTAAAGGTAAGGCCTCGGCAATGGCTCTCCACTTCCACGAGCCGGATGTCTGGAAATATCCTGCATACATACTGCAAAAAAGTGAAACACTGAAACAAATTAACTGTCAAACACTACCCAATCACATCCTATACTAAAATAATAATTAAAGTAATAATTATGAATACATTAATATTATTTTGTAAATTTTTTACACTGCCATTTATATATTTTTTATATTTCTCATTCCTGCTGTTTTTGTACTGTACATATTGTAAATATTGTAAATATTCAGATTCTGATCCCTCCAATTCAAGTTATCTTTAATATTATTTTGCACATTCCGCTGAGCATCGCCACTTTTTCATTTCACTGCATATCCTGTATGTGTATGTGACAAATAAAGTTCTTAAATCTTGAATCTATTACTATTTATATTAATATCATCATCCTCTTCATCATCAACATCATTGAAGCTCATGTTGTATCATCACAGCTCTTATGACAAACTGTCCATGCTATGACATCACCCCGTTCGCAGGGGAGGTGTTCCACAGCTCCGCCCCCCAGCGCTTCACCCTATGGGAGGCCAAGGCCTACTGCCAGGACCAGTGGACTGAGTTGGCCACCACGGCCCAGCTGTACGCGGCATGGAACGACGGGCTCCACCACTGCAGCCCTGGCTGGCTGGCCGACGGCAGCGTGCGCTACCCCATCGTCGTCCCCAGGGAGCGCTGTGGCGGCGGGGAACCCGGCGTCCGCACCGTCTATCGATATAGCAACCAAACCGGGTTCCCTGAGCCGCACACGTACCAGGACGTCTACTGCTTCAGAAGTAAGGAGCATGGCCTTATGACGAGGTGGCGTAGCGTATAACATTTTACAGAATGTTCTGTTGTATTTCTGCTCTTTACTGGGTAGTAAAACTAGTCTCATATGTTTACAGTATGTTTTGGCATCTAATTTCCTTTTAGGGATTATTCGGGATTATCAGAAATAACATTGTATTGGACAGCTACTTTTGTCCGCTGGATGACCCAACAATCAGCAAAAACTGCTGCCATTTTTCACACTATATCCCTAGTGTGGATAGATAGGAGTAAGGTTGAAAATGGGCAAAGTTATTCTTTAACACTGTCAAGGTTAAGGATTCAATTCCCACTGGGGCCACCCGAGATTGTACTCACTGAGTATTCATGACAATTGGATAAAAGCGTCCACCAAATCCCATGTACACAACCTTCTCCCGTCCTTCTCGTCATCCTAGGCAATAATGGCCCACACACAGAATCCACGCAGGACTTCCAGGCCACGGAGCCAGACGACAGTGAAGACCACGACATCGAGTCCCTGACTCACCCTGTTGAGGAGGTCATCGCCAGCAAGGGGACCTTTCAGGAGAAGAACCCAGCAGCCAATTCTGCAAGACCAGAGTCTGAGAGTCAGTCACCGGGTCAAGAGGACCTCACAGTGTCCGGTGACCTGACCGAAGAGCCCCATCAATTTGCCACCCTTCCATCTCAACTTGAACCCCCTGTGACCGTCAAGGACACCTGGAGGCCAGAGGTGGCTGCCAGCCACCCGTCCCCTGAAGAACAGCCCCTAACGACGCCCCCTCTTTCATCACCTCACCAAGAGCTGGGGGAGGGTGGAACCCCAACCCCCGGGCTGTCCCTAGAGACTGATGAGGATGTGACAACTGTACACACTGACGAGGACGTGACAACTGTACACACTGATGAGGACGTGACAACTGTACACACTGACGAGGACGTGACAACTGTACACACTGACGAGGACGTGACAACTGTACACACTGACGAGGACGTGACAACTGTACACACTGGACGTGAGGACATGACAACTGTACATCACCTGATGAGGATATGACAAACTGTACACACTGATGAGGACGTGACAACTGTACACACTGACGAGGACGTGACAACTGTACACACTGATCGAGGACGTGACAACTGTACACACTGACGAGGACATGACAACTGTACACACTGATGGGATACTGACAACTGGCTCACCCACTGCATGACGATGCTGACAACTGTACACACTGACGGAGGACGCTGACAACTCTACCCACTGATGAGGATGTGACAACTGTACACACTGATGAGGATGTGACAACTCTACACACTGATGAGGATGTGACAACTGTACACACTGACGAGGACGTGACAACTGTACACACTGATGAGGACGTGACAACTGTACACACTGACGAGGACGTGACAACTGTACACACTGACGAGGACGTGACAACTGTACACACTGATGAGGACGTGACAACTGTACACACTGATGAGGACGTGACAACTGTACACACTGATGAGGATGTGACAACTGTACACACTGATGAGGACGTGACAACTGTACACACTGATGAGGATGTGACAACTCTACACACTGATGAGGACGTGACAACTGTACACACTGACGAGGACGTGACAACTGTACACACTGATGAGGATGTGACAACTGTACACACTGATGAGGATGTGACAACTGTACACACTGATGAGGACCATGACAAACTGTACCCACGTGATGAGGATTTGAAACTCCTACCATGACAACTCTACACTGACAGGATGGTGACAACTCGACACACTGGTGAGGATGTGACCAACTGTTAGAGACTGAATTATTGACCACTGTAGAGACTGACAGAGATTTGACCACTACTGTAGTAGAAGAATCCCCTTCGCACCCAGCAGTCTCTGAGGAGTTGCACAGCACATCCGAACACACAGGAACTGAGGACGACTTTGAAAACACCCCGGAGACTGCAACTGTGGCAACGACACTCGCCATTGGCACGCACGACGCAACCGAGACGCATGACGATGACTCCCACGATGGACATCGGACCGATGATGAGTCCGATTCTCAAGTGGAGGAGGGGGAGGACCACGACAGCATGCATACTACCGCGCACCAGGAGCACGTATCAGAGGGCGAACCGGTCGTCCCCGTCACTGGTTACAAGGTTTCGGACGGGCCAGGGAAGACCGGCTCCATCAGTGTTGAGGATGCTGAGGCCGACGCCACCACCACCTCCTCCTCCCTGGTCCTGCTGCTCTCTGAACACACTGCAGCTGAGCACCCTCCACCAGAAGGGGGTGAATATGAAAAGGAGACTCTGAGCTCTCTCCCCGAGGAGAGCGCCACTCTGCTGAGCTCCTACCACGACCGGACTCTGGAGGACAGCAGCGGATTCATGGCCCAGGACAGCACTCCTCAGCCAGGGGTGGAGGACCACTTCACTACCCCTCAGCACCACTACAGTGAGTATGGTGGTGATCTGTGCGAACTCGATGATGTTGTAGCTGCTCACACAGAAAAGGAACACAGCATCAGTTAGGATACCACCATAACACTCTTTTCCAAACAAGATTGATTTGATTCAAAATACAGTTACTGTATTTTTCTTATTTAAGATAATACTATGTATTAACAGGCTATTTCATTTTATGGTTCCCTCACATTCATAGGTCAGTTTTCCTCAATTTGCAAAAAAAATTATATTTTACGATAAAGATTCAACTCATCTCAGTAGTAATATATACTGGGTTTTTTTAATCAAACTTTCTATATTTGTATAACTTGTCTTATTGCATCTGCTGTCATTACGGCTCCAGCTCAGGACCCCGGCTGCACATCATGCGATCAGGACAAATCTGTGCCATCTGCTGGTTTGCTGACCTCTGAGGTCATCCCAGTGACCCACCAATCAGGCTCCAGTGAGGACGTTGTGGTCACCATGGGGATGACGTCCCGGCTATCTGTGACTCTGTCGCCCTCTGCTGGTGATGTAGAAGATAGCAGCTATCATGAGTCTGGCTTCACTCTGACACCTGAGGGTGGTGTCATGGCAGGCGGCGTCCAGGAGGAGATGGTGAGAGAGCGGGCGGAGGTGCTCCTTGGGCGGGGGCAGGAAGCGGGAGATCACGGCTCCGGCGATGAGGGCTCCGTCCTGGTGGAGGCGTCGGGCGAAGCCCCTGGGGAGAGCTCCGGCCTGGAGCCCAAGGAGGGGCCCCTGATCAAGGAGCAGACGCCCGTCGCAGTAACCGACAGAGGGGTCTCTGAGACACCCGACTCCGAGGAGCCCTCTACGGAGGTGACGGTCACCCTGCTCCCCGACGACCTCTCCCTGACCTCAGAGGCGATGGTCACGGGCCACAGCCCCACCTCCACCGCACCTCAGGAGTCCCGCGCAGATGTGGAGTACAGCGCAGAGCCGCCCGTTACCGTGGAGACGGACGTGGATGCCGACGACGTCACCGATGAGGAGCACGAGGAGGCTGCTACCGCGACGACAGACTCCGCCTCTCTGGAGCGGGGTCATAGCGAGACCCCCACCCCCACCACCATAGAGGTCTACGCCGGGTGGACGGTGGTGGTGGAGGAGGGGAAGGAGGAGGAGGAAGAGAATCACACACACTCAGCCTTACAACCAGACAGCCAGTCGGGTGGTGATATAGGTAAGAGACACCCCCACACACCACATGCAATATCATGTCAGATACTACGCTAGAATGTGTTTTATATAGTCCTTAAACAGGGGGGCAGGATAGTGTAGTGGTCAGGATGTTCCAGTCCCAGCTGGAAGGTAAGGTACTGGGATGGCTCTCAAATGTCTACAATGTATTGAGGCCTACTTGTTCACAACCTTGAGCGAGATACCCTAACCCCCCCCCTTACCACACCAGCTGAACTTTTCAGTCGAAATGATTGAACAGTTAAAATAGTCATTGATTATTATGTGTGCAAGGGATGCAAAAAAAAGAATATATATGTAATTTTTTTAGATTGTCTTTTGAACTTCTCACTGGGGGACGGGGGAGGGGGGGGAGGTGGTTGTTATTTTAGCAGCCTCAGCTGATTCAGCAGCACACAAGGATTAGCTTCATTAAGTTTGAATTACATTTCCGATAATTAGTCACAGTGGGCTCTCAGCAGGGGGCTACCTATTGTATCCATGGTTTCATAATACTCAGCATAATAATAATAATAATAATAATAATAATATATTCATTTGGATTTGGGACTAATATCTAAAGATTAGACCGCTTTTCATGATGTTAAAATTCCATCTAGCAAATATACATATATAAATATACATATATAAATATAGAATTTCTCCCTGATGTTTAATGCCAGTGAAGGAGATATCCATAGAGATGAAAAATAGCTTGATTTGCTTGGCTTAAGTGCCAAAGTTATTATTCCAGAGATTGTGATAATCTATTTTTAACACATAAGGCCGACCTCAAGATTATGGGTAAATTATTTAGACGTTAAAATTGATCATGCCTGAGTTAATATCGCCCTCTAGTGCCGCGACATTGACACCGCACAGTGACGTTTACTGAAAAACACAAGTGATTAACAATTTCCTCATGAGGAAACACAGTGATTTCTGTCAAAAACGTATTTTAATGTTGTTTGGTCCTTTTATTATTGGGTTATTAATATTCTGCTTGTCTGTGAATTACACATGAACAGATTCTTGTGTGGAGAACCCATGTCTGAATGGAGGCACATGTGTGGACCACGGGCCCAGGATGTGTGTGTGTGTGCCCAGCTACGGAGGAGACCTGTGCCAAACCGGTGTGGTGCCTGCAGTTCTGTTCTGTATCATTATCACACTGCTCTCCTCCTTTAAGATATGATATCATCTTTATTAATGGACATCCTTAACTATTTTCAGAAACAATGATAATTTCATCGTAACTGTGCTTTCTGATCAATCCTGATTGTAACGTTGTCGTTAGATTTTTCCAGCAACATTATGTTTACATGTTTCTACTCACAAATGAAATCAAATACAATTTTACTTCTATAGTCAGTAGTACACATGCATAAAATAAAACTCAAAATTCTCACCAAACACAAAATATGTGGGGCAGACAGGGCAAGACGTAAAAAGAAACCCAAATATAACACCTTCTCATGTCTTCCTAAAATGGCCCATATAGTCTGCTCTAAATATTAATCTCCTGCCCCAGACAGATGTGGGTCATATTGTTATGAAAATGTCTCAGCACATGACATTTATAAACTGCTTTATTCCTGTATTCATATCTACCCCTCCATCTCCCCGCCGTCTCTCCTCCTGTCTGTCTGTCTCCCCCCCCCCCTCTCTCTCTCTCACACACTCTCTTTCTCTACCCCCCCTGTCTGTCTTTCCCACTCCCTCCCCGGTCTCCCCCCACCTCTCCTATCTCCCGCTGTCTGTCTCCCTTCCTCTCTCCCCTGCTCCCCCTCTCTCTCCCCCACTGTCTGTCTCCCCCCCCCTCTCCCCCTCCATCGTGTCTCCCGGCCGGCTGCAGACCTGGATGCGTGTGACTTGGGCTGGGAGAAGTTCCATGGCGTGTGCTACCGCCACTTCTCCAATCGGCAGGCCTGGGAAGTGGCCGAGCAGCGCTGTCGCCTGCTGGGAGCGAACCTCATGTCCATCATGAGCCCAGAGGAGCAGGACTACGTCAACGGTAAACCCAGCCCTTGCCCTACCTCACCCCACCAACAGGGGGAGACAGCGCTGAACCACCCAGTGCATGTGTTTTTAAATGCGGCACACATGCAATTCCCAAATGTACCTATTTCTGCTCATTAATGACCTGTCTCGACGTCACTACGAGTCGTTTTGGACAAAAGTGCTCCGTGGCTCGGAAATATTTGTACATATGTACAGTATATACAGTATATGTACAGTATGTGCTTGTGAATCATTCTTTAATTTTGTATTCTGTTATCATATCCATTGTTTTAATTTAGTCTTCTATAATTCATATTTGATCGCGTCTTGGGTGTGATGTTTGATCTCACAAAGGAAATTATTTGACACAAAGTTGTTTCTGTTAGAAGACAAACAATCCGTTTTCCCGGCAGTGAGTGAAGTGAAGATTTTACAGAATTTAATCAGGAAGTGGTTTGAGTTGTCGTGGTTACAGTTGTGTGGTCCGGGGGTTAGCCTAAACAACCAATCTTTTTCCGTTCAACACGTAAAGGGCTGTCGCGGGTTTGATGCTTAGCGATGGCTATCTCGCATTCCTACGGCGGTTGCTTTTTAGATTCGGCAGCCGGTCGCCACGTACCGCCGCCGCCTCAGATGCCAACATGTCGTATCTGTGGGACGATCACGCCGTCGGCTAGAGTTTCACAATCACTTGGCCGTTCCTTGCTGGCATTTCTTTCTGTTCTTCCTTTTGTTAAAACGGTTTTTTTGTAACTGTCGTATGTATTCAGCGCACTGTGATTGTCATCTCTGCGTCGTCTCACACCCACACAGGTACACACAATATAGCTTTTGATTTTTGCCAACTAAATACTAGTAAGTCTTCTGATAAAATGCATTTGACTTGTGGTGTAACTAGTGTCTCTAATATCCAGTTATTTATTTAGCAGATGCTCTCCTTCAAAGTGACTTGCAGTGAATTCAGATGCATGAGTTCTCGCTCCCCTCTGTTTGTCCGGTGCTCTCACGCCCTCCTCCCTCCTCCAGATAAGTATAAAGAGTACCAGTGGATCGGTCTGAACGACAGAACCATCGAAGGAGACTTCCGCTGGTCGGATGGAAACCCCCTTGTGAGTATCGACCAATTACAGAGCGTGATTCAGGTTTTTTTTTTTTTTTTATCTATGTCCTGTATCCATGTTTTCATCTGTACAAATACTTTCATGGTGGCTATCTCTGTCATAGTCTGCCTCCGTCCCCCTCAAGTGTGATTTATGTTTGGGAGTTTTTTGAACCCCCCTGCTGGACTTTAGTATATATCACGTGTCTTTGTTGTGTTCTGTCTCCGCCCGTCATAGTTTGTCTCCTTCCTGGTGTGTTCCCTGTGTGTTTGATTTGTATTTGTGTAGTTATTGTTTCAGTTGATAACAATAACTAAATAACTAAACGAATACAAATCAAACACACGGGGAACACAACCAGGAAGGAGACCAACTATGACAAGTGGGGGCTGAGACAGAACACAACACAACAGACGTGATAAATACTAAAAGTCCAGCAGGGGGCCGGGTTGTTGCTGTTTCTCGTAGTATTCAGATGTCGCGTTCTTGTCCGGCTTTTAAGTTTTTCTTGCGCAGTTTTTCGTTCTTTGTGCATTTAGTTTTTATTTATTAAAGATCATTTGGTTTACTTCGCTGACTGCGTTTGAGTCCGTTTCCTCTCGTTCCTCTTTACTGCCACATGACAATCTCCTTCATTGTCTTCTGTTTTTTTGGCTCTCATCAGTATTTGCCAGTATGTGCTGTTGGTGAAACTGTGTAAATAGTACTGTGTGGTGTACTGTGTGGTGTAAGCACTATCCCAAGACAAACACGGCCAACTTCTGCTACATGACCTGATCTATCGCCCTCGTCATACTAGACCTGAGTGTAATTGATCATATATTGATCATATACTGTAGCTCACATACTGATTGTATCATCATCTGCTACATGACTCAATGTGAATGTTGAACACCTTTCACTGAACGGTGCTCGACACTGTGCTTCCTCAGCTGTATGAGAACTGGTACAGGGGCCAACCCGACAGCTACTTCCTGTCTGGCGAGGATTGCGGCGTGATCGTGTGGCACGAGGGCGGGCGGTGGAGCGACGCGCCGTGCAACTACCACCTCTCCTACACCTGCAAGAAGGGTCCCTGTAAGTAGGCCTCCACAGAGCTACCATGCAGCTACGGCATCCCTACACCTGTTATGGGGTCGTTGCTATGGTTACCCCCAGTGAGCCAGTTCTTCTCCACATGAATAACCATAGCAACTATCCCGCGGCGAGCCAACGGGAACTGGCTGACGTTCGCTGTTTTGACTTCTTTTCTCTTCGCTGAAAAACAAGAAATTGAATCAACTGTGTGTCCCCTTTTTTATTGAATGTAAGAGTCAGGGAGTTCAGAATAAACGACTCCATGTTTAAAATGTGAGCGTGAGAATAACAAAGTAGGCTTCCACTGACAGGTCAGTTGGACTAAAACCCTGTGTCGTCACAAGTTGAGGACATAGCGACATGGACATGGACGTGATACGAGTCAAGATGAGATGTTATCATGAATAACCACCATGCAACCATTTTCTCCGTCTCTTCCAGCGTCGTGCGGTGCCCCTCCGGAGGTTCCCAACGCCAAGCTGTTTGGGAAGCAGCGATCGCGCTACGAGACCCACGCCAAGGTCCGCTACTACTGCGCGGAGGGCTTCCTGCAGAGGTTTGACCCCGTCGTCAGATGCCTGGTCAACGGGCAGTGGGAGGGGCCTCAGATCACCTGCACAGGTGAGCACGCCCTGCTACTTCTGATACTATGACTCTCATGCCACTACTGTCTGCTCCTGAATGATATGTGTACCCAAATACACTGTACGTCACTTTGGATGGTGAGAACATTCCCCCGCTTTTGCTAATTCCTCACATTTGAATGTGTTTCACAGAACACCCCGAACATCTCATGCAAAATCAAAAACCGGAAGAAGTGTGAGTGTTGATTTTCAGAGCTGAAAATGTATGGGTGGCATGCTTGGCTCCATATTAACACGATTGTATTCATGTTATACTTTTTACCATGAAACTGATTTCTTCTGTTCGTCTGTAGCTCCAGTTCAGTAGATGTAAGCAGCCTGCCTTCAGAGTAAGGAGATCCTGGAAGTCCTTGAAGGTCCTTGGAGGTCCTGGACTCAGCCATGGGTAACCTCCTTCCAGACCTGGAATTACTGCACCTACATTTTTGTTCTTCTTAAATCAGCACATATCCTTTTTCCTCTCCCACAATCTTATTTTAATTTTTCTTTTTTTATATATATATATATATATATATATATTGCCCACGACAGCCAGTACATTGGGTGTAAAAAAAGTGAATGTTTCTTTGGCCCTGAGTAGATAAATGACTCCCCTCTCTCCCCCAAGGTTTTAAATAGGATTTTAGAGACATTTTACTCCAGTTGAAAACAGTGATTTCTGTCTGACTGCTGTATTCTTAGTGGAGGACCGGCACAATGAACATTTCATGTTATTTCTGCTAACACAGATTTGAATTAACTAATAAACCATAACAGCACAATGTAACATGTGATTAAAGACACAGACGGCCATGGCAGTTACATGTTAACAAGACGCTCGCCATCTTGTCGACAGCGGAAATATATGAATAATTCCATATATGTAGAGATTTTTATTATACAGTTTCCAAACCAACTACAGAATTTATTTTGTATAGTGTTGTAAGTAGAGGCTCATTACGTTGAGTGAAGTGAATGGATGTCATTCCAAAATAAATTCATTTGAAAATGAGTATGACTACGATGAATGTTTGTTGTCTTTGGAAAAATGCATCAAACAGACAAAGACCACCTGAAGAATATAAATATGCTAAGTGGCATATTACGATTCAGAAATAATACATTGCAGCTAGCGTGTTTCACATTTTCACATTCATTTATTGATGTGTTTTAGTGCAATCATATTTAATGAAGAATACGACAAAGCCGATATTAGCTGAATAATTCTTATGTTGGTAGCATGAAAACACCAACCATCATTAATAATAATGTATTATAATAATGTGTTCCAAAAGAGATTCTCCATTTTAGACATAATGACCCATTTATCGAAGGCTACCTGGGTCATCCCAAAGTTGTATTAGTTTGTGTCAACACCACACGAGACCGAGATGTAAAGTCACTCATACCCAAGAGAAACACTTTAGTTTATATGTGCCGCCTCTATCGACAAATCAGGGACGACGCCGTACCGCCGAGGAGTGGGGGAAACCGATCAGGCCACCGCTAACCGATAGCAGTACGCTCCGTAAAGACTCTTTGTTTTGGCGGGAAACCCAAAGGAGCGGACGCCGGGCTCAGGAACGCCTCCACAGCGCGGCCGTGGGAAGGCGATGGGGTAGCGTACGCTGCCGTCGCGCAGCCAACCGCCGTCACAGCGGTCGTAGTTCTGGAACCGCCAGGCAGAGTAAAGATGGCCGACCAGGGCTAACTCCGCCCCCTCCTTCTTACAGGCCTGGTCCGCTTGGTCGTAGGAGAATGACCCGGTCTTG
This sequence comes from Coryphaenoides rupestris, assembly GCA_002895965.2. Taxonomy (NCBI): domain Eukaryota; kingdom Metazoa; phylum Chordata; class Actinopteri; order Gadiformes; family Macrouridae; genus Coryphaenoides; species Coryphaenoides rupestris. The sequence goes on from PIJE02001418.1 coordinate 29,899, forward strand.
TAGAACACGGTGCCTGTTGTGGGGGAGGACAGTTTACACTTTCTTTTGCTCAACTTTTGTCAGCATTATTATTTTTTACAGATTGTGGTAGTTGTTGTAGAAGTAGTTATATCAGGTGCGTTGGGGTCCTCAGTCTATTTGTAATTCTTCTGCCAAACTTTCCTGCCTACAGTGGAGTTTGGCTGTGAACCGTGATTGTGGGTGTAAGGGGCATTTTTTGGGCTAAGGGCAAGGAGTTTCCGATTGGACGGCATTCTCAGACAATTCTTTCAAACAGCGACTTGCTTTGTCTTCGTCCTGAACTGACCGCAACCCAATCCCACTGCCGGTCTATGAACCAGATGTCTCCGTCTATTGCTATGGAAAGCAGGAAGGGAGGTGGGTGCCCAGTTGATTGGCACCCCCATTTCACTATTGATAGTGTAGGTGGAAAGCAAGGATTAATACAGTAGTCGTTATAGGGCTTTACTTCCAGACGATTCTGGGTTGGAACCTCAATGTCCACAGTCTACCTGTAGGCAACCTTGAGCAAGATGCTGAACCCCTGTCTGTTCCTTCATAACATATAAAATATGTCACTGTAAGTTATTTGTGATAAAAATCCTCTGCTAAAATAGCCAAGTAAATAGCCAACTTCCTTATACTTGTTGTGAGTTCACTCAAATTACTGGCAATACATTTCTTAGTTAGTAAATGATAAGGAAGGAATTTCCGGGAATAAACATTTAGTATATAACAACTGCCCGCTGTCTGCAAACATCGCCGTATGGCCGCCACAGAGGTTATGAATGAGCTTATTTGAACTCACCGGGGGCCGAGGAGGTGAAGCAGTAGGCGTCGAAGTGGTCACGGTGCTTGTCTTTGGGCCCGTAGCTGCGTAAACCCGGCAGGAGGTCCTCGCCGCCGCACTCGGCCCGGGGGATCAGGATGGGGTAGTAGACCGTCCCGTCACCGAGCCAGCCTGCGTTGCACCAGTCCAGACCCTCTGTCCAGGCTCCACAGGCACAGGAGAAACCAATCAGTATAGCCAGACCAAGGATTAGGGTCAGGATTACAGGTCGGGTTCAGGGTAAGGTTAGGCCCATCCCAGACCAATTCCACAGTAGAAACCAGCCCAAACAATGGCCCATTCTTATATCATACCTACCTCTGTAGAGTTGATTGAAGGTGGCCAACACGCCATCTTGTTGCGTGCAGGCCTGCTGGGCCTCATGGAAGTTGTACTTGTAGCGGCCATCTTGGCTCTGACATGGAAACACCACCCCTGGGAGGAAACAAAACACTTTGTCATTGAGGACGTCAAATATCCGGTCTTTCTTTAAAACCATGTGATTATCATTTTACCTTCGATTCTCAGGGTAACAAACACGCTCTCGTCCTCGATGCCGTTGATGAGCTCACAGCGGTAGCGGCCGCCATCTTCTAATTCAAGATGGTGGATGTGCAGCGAGGCGTCCATGGTGTGAGCGTTGCGGAGGGAGACGCGAGGGCCCAGGAGGCCGTAGATTTTGTAGGCGTATCCATTGGATATCAACACAATGTTCTCTGGCCCCGGGTTCTCTGGCTGCATTTTGGTCCATTTGACTTTGTAGTGGTTGGGTTTGGTCTGCAGGATGCAGGGTAGGGAGGCGTTCTCCCCTCGACGGGCGATGACCTCGGGGAACACGGGCGGTTCGATGAGGTACTTCAGCTTCTTTTGGTCTGGTGTCAAAGACACAAACACATATAGTTGGCAAGGGCATGTGCTGAAAAGTGGTGGGAGCTTCAAAATATGCAATTTTAGTCAATGTCTTGGCGTGGGGGGGGGTGTTCAGTTTGAGGTCAGAGCAATTGCATAATGGAACATCAAGGGACTGTTTTTGGACATACATGTTTCTTCTCTACTTATATTGCATTGTCTGTCTTCTTATTCTGAAAGCGTCAAATGATTTTTGCTCAATGATGCTTTTAAAAAGTGATGGGGACAAAATGTCCCCAGTGTCCCCAATGTAAATGACACCTATGTTTGGCACTCTTGATACTGGGAATGTCAATGTTGTATCATAAGAAATCACTACTTAATTCAACTTTCCTCTTACACTTTTAGCAAGACACATATTCTTCCTTAAGTTTTACAGACCAAGTTTTTCAAAAGAAAACCACCTTGACTCAAATTAGTAACTGTAAGTTAGGCTGTATGTTAACAATCATTAATTTGATCATGATATTAATAATAATACATAATTATCTTTAACATTAAGTGCCATAAAGTGCACAAAACAGGACATACTGTATAGTGCATTCCAGTTCTGACTAAATCTGTTCTTGGCTGTAGTAACGCTACCTGTCCTGTTGGGGGCGTGTGCCGCTGGTGAACAGGTACAGCAGCTCAAGGTCACCAGGACAACAGCCACAGCATTCATCACGAAGTTCATCTCTCTTACTGTCCCTGCAGGTCATGAACACACACACACACACACACACCACACACACACACACACACACACACACACACACAGATATAGAGACAACATACAGTATAACAGATAACATTGACATTTCTCAAAAACAAACATCACTGTTTGCCAATTACAGCATGACAAGCTCCTACTTGTAATGAATTACTAACAACAACAACATATTTAAACTGCTACAAGGGTGAAACGTTAGCCTATTTAGTTATTCAGGTACTGCATCATCTCAGACTGATTATTGAACTAACATACAGAAATAATTGTTATTTTATGGCCAAGCATTGTTCAAGCAAGCAGACGTAGGATAAAGGAAACAGCAGGAAACACCGTCAGCTGCAGTCAAGCTTGATGTTTACATCCATCAGCAAAAATAGCGTTGTTGTTGTTGTTACCTGTTGGGTTGAGACTGTGCAGATTTCTCATAAAAGACGGTTGGCCACTAAGGATAGATCCACATGACAGTGGTGCTTTCCCCCTGGTTTATTCAAATTCTCTTGAGATATTAATCCTCTCTCATATAATTTTTGTACTTTTTTTAATGAAAGCTATTGATTAAATGTTGGCTCGGTTCCACGCCTGCACCTTCAAACAAATCCGCTGAGCTTTTCATTTTCTCCCATCTTCTGTCTTCTGTGGACTGTCATGCTCAATATGTTGGTACTCACTCTCTATCTCTCTCTCTCTTTCTCTCTCTCCATCTCTATCTCCCTCTCCTCCCTCTCTGTCCATCTCTTTCTCTCTTTTCTCTCCCCCTCTCTCTCTCTCCCGCCCTCTGTCTCTCTCTCTGTCTCTCTCTGACTGGGCTGTTGTGTTGCCAGCTCTGTTCCAGATGTTAATGGCCATCAGACAGACTGGCTTTATTTTGGCATCCCGTGCCTTTCTGCATTTTAAAATCTGAAAACAGGACAAAAAGATCTTTAACGAGTGAAGTAGAATACATTTCAATACATTTTATGTGACACATTATGTGCATTATTCTGAAGGGGAAGAATAAGGAAGAAAAATTATTGAATGAGAATTTTTTCATATACCCTGGTTGAAATATGCATCATATCAAACTGTAATTGTGTTCAGTGATAATCAGTTGACATGTTTTCTTTCTGACCTGCCAAGCTAAACTAGCATGTCGAGCTAATCTAGCGTATCGAGCTAATCTAGCGTACCGAGCTAAACCGGCGTATCAAGCTACATTAGCATATGGAGGTAAACTAGCGCATCGAGCTAAACTAACATATTGTACAGTGACGCGCCATCGCTGGTCTCCGGGGACAACAAGGGGCCTTGTGTGTGGTGACCTTTGCCACTGGGCTGCTTCCAGAGAGGACTGTGGAGCGCATTCAGCCATCTGTGTTCATGACCCCCACGACATGGGGACCAGGGGGACAGGAAGTGCTGCGACGGCCCCCTAGCAGCATCCTCCGGGCCCCACACGTACACACACACACACACACACACGTACACACACACACACACACACGTACACACACCAGATACAAGGGCGGCATTGTTAGGGGCCGTAGCCTCTCTGTCCCTCCGATGAATAAAAGACAAACAAACACACACACATGCGCACATAGACAAACTCACAAACATTCAATGTTATACACTCAGAATGTAAAAACACCAACACACAAACTGGAAACACATGAGAGTAAATGGTGTTTTCAAACTGTGGGTTGCAAGCCGCAAGAGGGTTCCAGCAGGGGTCCATGTGGGATGACCACAATCAACATTTTCCTCAGAAATATATAAGAGGCTTTGTCTGTTACGTCTATCAATCTATATCATGGAATTTCGATTTGTTTTAAAATGTTGAGGCTGTTTTTTGCCCTCATTCATACTTAATTTCTGAATTAGCTTCTGCATGGCTTTGTCCAACACCTTTTACCTGGGCTATCAATCTCATTTATGATTCACGTTACTGTGGCGTAATGTGTGTGTTTTTATCAGGGTCAAACACAGTTTGAATTAGTAAATAAACCCCTACTTTGAATAAAGCACTGAAATATCTCCATCTAGTGAAGAGTTCTGGAACTGACTTCTGATCGTTCAAATAGATTTTAAATCAATGTTTTTAATAACATTGTCTATGTGTCTTTAATGGCTTCATGTTTTACATTTTCAGTGAATAATGGTTTCATAGGTTATTGATGGGTTCATAACAGTCGACTATGGCTGCCTGAGCTTGTCAGTCAATTAGTAAAGTGAGTTACTGTAGGCCTATGTGTCCAGACAAGATCAGAGCTACAACCGGTTCTACTTCATTCTGTCCCCGTGAGGAGAAAACCATATCAGTTGAACGGAACATGAAAGTAGTAGTAAAACAGCAGTTGGGCTTTCTGTTGTAGTATCGGTTTACCTATTAACACAATCTCTACTGACATCAACCCTGGAGATAACTGCATTCCCCAATATGCAGCATTCATCAAACATAACTAAATTGGAACGATGTATGTGCAAAATATGGACAAAAACAAACTGAACAAGGATCAAGGTGTATTTTAACACATTGGGCACTTTCAATCTGAAAACAGTGTGCACAGTTTTACTAAAGTTTCCAGTTTTCCCACAATGTTGGTGGGTGTGTGATATTACCCAATCAGCAGCGACTTGTATACAGTATAAACACCACCGTACTAGAAAGGCAGTGCACAGAATGGACCAAACTAATATACACATTTTGTCGTAATTTATTAAACACACATTTAAATGTATTTTATCAGGCTCCGAAAAAATACTTTTTAAAGAACGCGGGAAACGGCCTTCTCAGCTGCCATTGGTGCAACGCTTGCGTAACACACAACAGGGTGTTCAACGCGCCACCGTTTCCGTTATGAACATAAACACTTTTCTAAATGCTGAACGCTCCCCAGGTTTGTGTGGCTGCTTTCTTTGCAGGTAATGGAGGAGGTGGGCGTGGCAGAGGCTCATCAGCTTAGTGGCAACACCTTAGGCTTATCAGCAATCAGACCATAGAACCATTAGACCCCCCTCTGGGAGCTCAGAGGACGGTTCTCGCTCCTCCCTGAGACACAGCGGTGGTCTTTGGGTGACGGTTGGCTTGTGTTTGCTCATACAACATGACCCTCGCACACTTCACTCCGCTCACGCACCCGCACCCACACGGCTGACCTGACTGATTACACATGCCACTGTCATATTGAGTTATATGAGTATATTCACCTTATAAATAATTTGATAATTGGCTTGGTTGTGTGCATCTTTAGTTTGTGACACATCGCACCTTCTCAAATGGAAGCTTCTTTATTGTTGTGCTGAGGCGTGTAACACTTCCTGATCTGATAACACAACTGCCGTGTACTGCTGAGCGTGTGCTTAGTGTGCCCAGCTCCGCAACAAACAAACCGTTTCTGCAGCCATTCCTCTGTGATATGGAGGCCTGTGGGCATGTGTTGTTTCAGTGTCGAGTGTCGAGTGTGTGTGTGTGTGTGTGTGTGTGTGGCGCGTGCGTGTGTGTGTGCGTGTGCGCGCATGTCCTGTTTCGACTGCGGATGACATTTGTGTTCGGCCGAGCAGGTTTCTCACTCCAGGAGCCCTGATGGGGCGTCAGTTAACGCGCCGCTGGTGCGAAACTCACACTAAGCACACAAAAACAACCAACCAGGGTCACGGGCACGGTCACTGCCATAAGCATGTGCCTTCAGGCCCTCCCGTCAGCCTTTTCTCAAACAGAAAGTCAAAACCCCTTCCCCACTGCCGGCCTCCACCTTCCGCGATACACACATGACAGCCGGTAATTATGTTTTTCACAGGTTCTTCAAAATGCCTCCGTCTTCACCAGTTTCCCCCCGTGGACAGTTTTCAGCACTGTGAGTGAGAGATCACCTTTTCAGGGTTTTCTTAAAAGGCGCCACCTCCACCCCCCTCTTTCTGTAGACCCAGACATACCTGTCCTCTCCCGGCAGGTACATGCGGGCGGCCGGGGGTCCCTCGCATACCACGGCAAGGGCTTTTATTGTTTGTTTTCTTTATCATTGTGAATGGAGCTGGGTTTCAACGTTCACCCCCTCCCTGGAATGTCTTGTGCTGCTCTCTTCAACCCCGCAACGCTGTGCTGATATGAAAACACAATAAATCACGATGGGTAATGGGAGGGGATGGTCTACCTGTCTTTCAGCAACCGACGGAACAGACAGAATGGAATTGTCTCTCTATATGCAGAAAACCCAAACTACTGTCGTCAAATATACTTTCTTCTTGCTCTTTCTGATCATCTTTTAAAATGTGAAACATTTAGTTTAATTCCGCCTGAACATGAACACACACAGGACTTGTGAGGTTTGTACAATTCCTTAATTGACATGTCAACCCTAAGCAAATACCAAAGTACAAGTAGTTTCCAAGTAATTACTGTTGATATCAATGTGCAACACATTAGGGCCAGCGATACTGGGACACAATATAGGGCACACTTACACAGTGTCTTCTAATGTTTTGATGGTGAGTTTGTACTCGGACACCTTAACCAAACACAGGAGGCTTCTGAACACGTGGGCTGCTGAACTGAAATGCTGGATTGGATTGTATCCTCCATTTAAAAACATGACAGACGTTAGAGATTGTCTCTACTGTTCTGTTCTGAGAAAGGAGCTTACAGTGAAATGTGAAGTGTGTGCATGTAAATTAATTAAAATATTATTATGATGAATCTATAAATCAAAAAGACGACATAAAACATCATCATCATATCGCAAGGTATGATAAAGAGTATGCAATATGGCATGCATGCCCATTTAGTATATTCCTTAAATCTATGTAATCCTATTACCACCATGTATTACTGAAATGTCTTCAGTATGTTTAAGTCTTGAGATATCTACATTATATGTAGATATATGTAGATACTGTATATGCATTTTATTCATAATAATGTATCATTTATTAATATATACAGTATATATACTTAAAATTATTGTATTCACGTTCATTGGATCTCTTTTCATTGATATTTACTTTATTTATTTGCTTTATGTGTAAAATGTCTTTCTATCTCCGTCAACATGTTGTCTTCTGCAATCCGCCTTTGGGGATGTTCAAGATTTACTACAAGTGGTGTCAAACTCAACCTGTGCAGGGACCATATCCAATAACAGTTCACAGGCCCTTGAAACAACACTTAAGGGCCTGCGTTCATTATATTGTAGTTTGGACTTACATACAGTATATATACCCTAAAGTGTTTTTTGTCATTTTAAATTGTTTACTTTATTCAAAAATGTTTATTCTGCATTCTTCAATAAAGTTCTTGCATTAATTAATTGAATAGTGTGGATCTTTTTCCCCCCAAAATTGCTTCTCATCTATCCTCACATTATTTTGTGTAGTATAGACGTATTTGAGTTAGTGCGTCACATTTTCTTTCGACTCGTTGCAGTCATGTGCCTCCAGACTCATCTGGAAGCTTTTGAAAACCAAATTCAGCTATTCAGCACACTGAGACTTGACGTGTAAGAGATAACGATGTGCTTGTGTACGCCGAATAGAATTTTGCCAAGGGCCTAATTCGGGCCGCGGGGGGCCTTGTCTTAGACGTTTAACATACGTAGATACTAGACCTGATGACACCTGGGAGTAGCAATCCAGAACAACACTTTCATTATTACACAATGGAGTTGTTCTCCATTCATAGGGAGGGACATTGTTTCCAATCTTGATAATCTGAACCATGACTTGATCAATCCTCATGACTCCGCTTTACCCAAATACCAGATTAGATTTACTCAGCAAGATACAAGAACAAAGGCTTAGAGAAAGCAAATAACAAATAAAAAAAACATCAGTTGAACAGAAATCAATTATAAACTAGTCATCTATTTACTAATTGATTATTTTAAAAAAATGTACCACATTCTGGTTGGATCAGATTAAAATCTGATTTTACGAACTCAAAACATTATGCATTCCATATTGAAAATGCACAAAGGTACATAGCTAGCATGCTAGCGCTCTTTTAAATGTGTGTGGTGATGGCTGGTTTGACCTGTGGACCTTGATTAGGCAATGGACTTTTTGGGTGCCTCTAGGGAAAGTGTTTCCCAAGATATCGACAATCCCCTTGATGTCGGCGTCCGGCAGGTAAAGGATCCTACACTGAAACAGCGGTTTGAGAAAGTGCAGATCGAGGTTGGTTGTGGTTATACGGGTGTAAGTGTAGGCTGCTACCTACATCCTCAAGAAGGTTCTGTACTAGCGTCAGGACAAGGTGGAGGCCTTAGCGTTACCCCAGCCACTCAGTCACCCCATCATCGAGCACTCCGCTCGGCAACTTCTGCCAAACGACTGGTACAGCCTTCACTAAAAACAGTCAAACATCGCTCTTCCAAGTCCCAACTCTTCACGGTTCTGGCTCCGCAGTGGTGGAATGAGCTCCCGGCTCATGTCAGGACGGCCGAGTCGCTCGCCAGCTTCCGTAAGAGAATCAAGACCCACCTATTCAGAGTTCACCTGGACTCTGCATAAACTCCCCCCCCTCCTCTGATAATCCCAGCAGTAGCACTAAGTGTTTGTACACTTATGTAAATGTAAATGTAAATGTAAATTTACATTTCCATTGAGGGCATTTGGCAGACGCTTTTATCCAAAGCGACTTACAAAGAGTACATTTGTTGAAGGAGAGGCAGCAATATATCACTGTGGTACCTGAAGATAAGAATAGAGATGTTTTGGAGCATTCATATTTACGAGACGAATAGAACGAGTTTCATAATTGCCAAGTTGCCTGCATAAGTAGCTGGGCAGGCGTGCAATTCTAAGCTACAACATCTGAGATCGACAACAATGCTAAGTTCCATTAATAAGACATATAAATGTAAATGTAGCTGGGCCTGGGGAAGGGCGCATTGCGGAGAGCCAGTAGCCGATTTGCATGGCCATGTACACCCAACTTTCCTGGTTTTGCAACTCCTGTGCCACATGTCAAATTTCCTCAGGGAGGGGAGTAGCTAAAGCACTCTTACAACCATTGCCACTCATTAAAATGCCATTTGAGAGGATTGGTATGGAGGTAGTGAAACCTCTGGTAACATTCTAGTTATTTGTGACTATGCCACTCACAACAACAAAGTTTTTCCCCTGTCAGCCGAACACCAGGGACAACAGTCGGAAATACGCTGGCCTGCGTTGATCAATTGATCAATAAAATGTCGTAAAATCCAGTGTTATAAAGGCCAAATGTCATGTCAATTTAAATCAATACACATCTACATTGAGGCATAGCTGTGATCCTTTTGACCTTCAAGATGAGGTGTGTTTGTACAATAAAACATATGTGGAGTGTGTGTGGTTGGTTGATGGCTGCACTACCAAGCAGGAGTCTGGGGTTTGGGTGAGGCTGCACACAGGTTAAACCAGACAAGATATATAATCTCTCCAACGGGTTCTGGGTCTGCCCCGGGGTCTCCTCCCAGTTGGACGTTCCCGGAAAACCTCTAAAGGGAGGCGCCCGGCGGGCATCCTAATCAGATGCCAGAACCACCTCAGCTGACTCCTTTCGACGCGGAGGAGCAGCGGCTCTACTCTGAGCTCCCTCCGGATGTCTGAGCTCCTCACCCATGCTCTGTCATTCATTTTATAACACTCTGCAATAAACCGGATTATTCAACATCCACCTGCCTGTGACCTTTGGAGGAGCCCTTCACGTTAGCGGCGTGTATCAGCAGCTTACTGTGAACTTCTTTCTTTATACCTCAACATGATGTAACTTTAAGCCAATCACGTAAATATACTGGCAAATATACTGGCCTCTTTCTCACAAATTCCCGCCAAATAGAAACGTGTGACACTTGAGATGTATAGTAAATGTGTCGGGTCAGAATGTACCAGAGTACCCCAGTGGTGCAAAACAAACATGTCGTGTCTTGCGTTTATCTCCAATCTATAGCCTCTGATGTGTGTATGTCTATGTGTGTGTGTGTGTGTGTGTGTGTGTGTGTGTGTGTGTGTGTGTGTGTGTGTGTCCCTCTTTTGAAGCATACCTCAACACACACTACGGACACACATACACACAGTACACACACACACACACACACACACACACTACATTTACATTAACATTTAGGTTATTTTGCAGACGCTCTAATCCAAAGTGCCTTACAATAAGTACATTTGTCGAAAAAGAGAGCAATATATCACTGTGGTACATAAATCTTAGAATAGAACAATTTTGAGAGGGGGCGGGGGGGGGGGGTTAAGGAGAGAAGCTATGCTGTCCAGGTGAACTCTGAACAGATGAGTACATTACTAACACACAGACACGCACACACACACACACACCCCACCCACACACACACACACACACACAGACGGCACTCCCCCAACACGCCCTCATTGTGGCTCTCTCTCCTCAGCCTTTCTGATGGAGGAGATTGTGTTATCTATGGGCCCCTGGAGCCAACCTGGTGGTGTGACAGGAACCTTAAAGATGCACACACATTCACACACACACACACACACACACACACACACACACACACACACACACACACACACACACACACACACACACACACACACACACACACACACACACACACACACACGGGTGGCTGGAATGTGGAGGAGGTTAGAGATGGAGGAGGTTAGAGATGGAGGAGGTTAGAGATGGAGGGGGTTAGAGATGGAGGAGGTTAGAGATGGAGGGGGTTAGAGATGGAGATTCTCAAGATTCAAGATTTTTTATTGGCAAATGTAACAAGTACAATTGAATGCTTACACCCCATTCAAGTAAAAGTGAGTAGACAAGTACACTAAAAAGTGCCCATGTGCAGTACAGTAATAATAGGTAGAAAGTGTGATTGTGTGACTGCATGTGACTCCACGCTCACTAAGTACAGGTATTCACAGACACCTGCCCCACAGTGCGATCTCTGACAGATAACATATTGAATAATTTTTTTGTTTTTGTTTCCGGCACGAGACCAGATCACAGGTTGACCCGTTGGCTTGTGAGGAATGAAGGACAGATTGTGCAGCCCCCACTAGACCTGTTGACCGGTCGTCCTGTCAGGGTGTCCTCCGCCAGCAGGAATCCTTCAGTCAGAAGTGCAGCGGTGGATAGAAACAGCCACACTCACAAATGGCGCACTCTTGTCTAATAACTATCTACTGATAGTTATTAGCGCTCCGTATCAATGTCCTGGCTTTGATTTACGTTTTTACTTCAATGTACAATGCTTATTCTGTGTTGATGTATTGATCCATGATTTCTTGAATAGTATCAACAAATCATCATTCAACAATATATTTCGACGCATCAATCCACTGAGAAACATTCACAACACAGAACAATATGGGCATCGTCATGACAAATGGCTGTCAAAATTCCCAATATACCGACATAGGACTTGCAGCTATTCCCAAACCTCTGCTCTTATCAAAAGTGAAAATAAAGCGCCTCATTGGAAGACAAAACAGCAACAATGGCCCCTCAACCGCGCAATATCCACCACAACCAATCTCTCCAATCAGTGGACTGTGTGCCTTTAGCTGATCCCACAAGCAGAGAATTGTCCTGGTCAGATAAAGCTAGAAATCCTGATAATCCTGATAGTCAGGTCATGCTGTTTGAGTGTGTGAGAGAGATCTCTGTTAGCCCATGCCTTGAGGAGGGGGGGCGGGGGGCAGAGTGGCAAGCTGGAGCACATCCCCGTGAATGAATGTGTGTCTGAGTGGCTCACACACACTAAAGCACACACACACACACACACACACACACACACACACACCGTAATGTGTGACCGGAGGCCTGCACTACCAAGCAGGATCTGGGGGTTAGCGAGGTAACTCAACCTTCAGGGTCATATCGTATCGTATTGTTGAATGAAACCTACTTTGAGCGGGAAACCGTTGTGTGTGTGTGTGTGTGTGTCTCAATTCATGTTCATGCAACGGTCCATAACACGAACCCCCTGGGCATGGGACCGCACCACTGGGCTGCACACCTAACCTGCTCCGGAGCAGCTTGTGTTCCAGATGACAGATCAACGTTAAAAGCACCGCCTGTCGACCAATCAACTCTCCTGGAAAAAAAATCACCATTCCTAGAATGAGGGACCACGAGTTTTAGAGATCGACAAAAACCCTTTCACTGACGAGTATCGCTGTGACAGGTATTGACTCTCAGCGGAGGGAATGGCTTATCTTTGACAGGCTTCTTGAGTCATATGTCGTACTTCATTTGAATGACGTTTGAATTGTGTTTTTATATTTGTCCTTTATTTGCTCCCAAGACCGATTGCCAGGGTTCAAAGAATAAGCATAAAATTATGTTACATGCCATAAGAATACATTTAAGCAACACATTCATTTAATGGAATACACAGTTGTAATTATAGTTAGATCTACACTACTCTTGCCCAAATGATGGGGCAGCGATTGATAAGCCTTTTGATTGAATTACGCATTCACACAGTCGTCATTTTCTTTGCTAGATTTCCTTCCTCCCTTTGGGAGCAGCAAATGTGTTGCTTTGAGCCTGGATGATATTTTAAAATTCTTCATATTTGTTTACTATAATAGTTTGCCATGCATCTTGCGGCTTTGGTAGTCTTGCCCACGGTCACATGGAGCAAACGCTGCCCCTTTTGGGTTCATAGCTCGATTGGGGGAAACCTGGGTTGACTTCACGAGTTGATAAGCAGTGTTGTGACACCGCTTGTGTGTGACTGTGGTGGATGAAAAGATATACTGGGTGTGTTGAACTGGTTTGGTTCTATAGGCCCCAGGTGTGCTGCCTGCCATCGAGGAGGCCTACCTGACATCCCTTGAAAGCACCAAGCAGTGTGTTTTCAAGACAGACTGTTGGACCCTGAAGGATAGCTGGGCAGACAGAAAGCCCTGGAGATAAGATGGGGTAGGGAGGGGGGGGGGGGGGGAGTGTTGACGCCTGTGGTCTCAAGTGGTCATATTTAAGATTCCCCAAAAGCATAACAACATTCTTGGCAGGTGTGCCGTCCTGTAACTGTGGGCAGACAGCGCTGATGAAAACGGTCGATAGGCGACTCGAGTGACGCTGCTTATTGACGCCTTCCTCGTGAGAGATGTGCTGAAGCCGATCCCTAGACTATGGCGCTGTGTCTCTGTCTTCTACTGTATGTGGTGTAGAGACAGTAGCCTACAACCCAGACTTCTCCTCCCACTCTACTCCTACTTTCTCCTTCAGCGGGTTCTCTAGCAAACCAAACAAGTCTTTAAGTCTTCTTATCCAAATCAAACCAGTATCCACCCTTTACACATGATGTAAATGATGGTCCAGTGTACCCGATGATAAAGGAGATAAGAAAGGACACATTGAAGCAACTTTCCTTAGCATTTAGGGAATTTGATCAGGCCTCGAGATGATTAAATTGCCCAATGGCCCACATTTATCTAAAGCAAACCAGTAGGACCTAGCCTTTGTTATCTAAAATCAGACTAGTATCTGCCTAGTGTCTGCCTCAACAAGATGGCTCATGAAAAGCCACCAAAACCACCAAAACACCACCGTCCCAACCAGAAATTCAAGGCACACCGACTTGATTGTAAGTAATTTTCACAATATGTCACACACACAGCAGACTGTCAAGCAAGAATGACATGGATACAGCTTCATAAAAAGGCAATTGCATCATTGGTCAAATATGTATAGACTAGGCAGAATTTCTTAAAATGTGCATATTTAAAGACCAAATTTAAAGGTAAAATTGTGTTCATCTATGGTATATAGTAATTTGACAGGTGCTGAATGCCTCAAAATGTATAAATTAAAGATGGCCGGCACCACCGGGATGATGTTTATGCACATATCTTTTAACTAAATTTGAATTTGAACTTGAATAAAAATGTGCTTTTGTAGGTTTTCATATATGAGGAATCCAATGCCAGATCTGTTTTTGAGATCAAATGTGAACAAACTGTACATATGTACATATCTTTTTAATACAAAAATTGTAGTAGTAGTATTAGGGGGGTTTTGGCGAAGTGACCACTGTCAAGTCATCGGATCCAGATCCCCCAGTCTCCTCTCTAAGGGCTGACAACCAGGAAGTTATGACATTATTTTGCACTTCATCCATGCTGTAAACAATAGACGTGTCACAGTGTGCGCTACAGACGTGCTTCTTCTAATTCTGGCACTCTATGAGAGAACGGGACGTTCACATCTCTACATAAAAGCTGGGACATCAAAGTCTTATTCGTAACCTTCCTAATTCGTAATTTTCCAATACATGAAAATTGCATGTTGCTATCTACAGATTGTGTTAGTGTTACACACCACTTGCCTTCCATGCCCGTCAATGGCTCCTGGCTCACTGGCTTCCATGCCTGTCTCCGGCAGTAGCTCAGGCGGTAAGAGTGGTTGTCTGGCAACAGGAAGGTTGCTGGTTTGATCCCCGGCCTCCGCCTAGCTAAGTGTCGAGGTGTCCCTGAGCAAGACACCACCTAACCCTAACTGCTCCTGACGTGTTGGTTGTTACCTTGCATGGTTGACACCGCCGTCGGTGAATGTGAGGCAACTGTAAAACGATTTGGATAAAAGCGATATATAAATGCCATCCATTTTGCATTTGCTGGCTGCTCTGCCAACTCAGCCAACGCTGCAGCTGCAGGGACATTAGCATGGAAAGCATCCAGGCGTGCAACTGCAGGAAACTTGGCAACATCTGCCGGAACACTAATGGGATAATAAGTTGTTGGGAATGTGCGCACATATACCTCCATACACTATGAAGGACTGTATTATTATTTTACAGCAGATATGTTAAAAAGTAATTAAATCATAAAAAACAATCAGTTTTGCAATAAATATTTAAACAGTTTCTTCACCTTTTATTTCCAAACTGAATTGTATTCAGCATATAACACATGCAAATAGTTCACCCATTAACTCTGAAGGCAAATCGTGGTAATTGGTTTGTAGACCGTGGTAATTGTTTGTACTGAACTCAACTCTGCTGTATGAAAATACATATTTAAACAAATATTGTCGACCTGCTTCTGGATCTTATTTGGGCAAGTTGTTAATCACTAAAGACAGGTGAGGCCAATTAAACCAGCCAGCCACCAACCACACACACACACACCACACATTCCCACAAACATTGCTATTTGTTCATCTTTTGTGGCTGTGAAACCATTCTGTTGAAACTACCATTGGTATCAGTTAATCAAATACAGTTGTGCTAACACAATCACAACTGGTAGCTACTAGTAGCTGTGTTCTGTCGATCATTGATTGGAACAAACCAACGTCGTAGGGGAGCTTCATTAGTTCCTTAAATTCTGGGCTGCAGACTGCGAAGTGAACCTTGTCTCGTGTCTACACTGCGGTTATGGGGTAAGTGAACAGGATAATGTTACTATTCAAGCTAGGCTCTAGGCTGTTTGTACAGTTGTCCCCATGAGTTGATTTATATGTGTACTGCTCACCTGAATATTTTGTTGTATATTCCATTTCATTTTATATTTCATCTACTATTTACACAGAATTTCTATTCATAGTTCTATTTCTATTTTGCACAGTTCTATTTATATTTCTTAGTTCTATTCTATTTTGTATTCTTTATAATTACTGTCGGTTGTCGGGCGTTTTGCACAAAAAGTTTTTCACTCACTGCTTATACTCACGTGTAAATTGTGAAGTGACAATAAAATACTTGAAACTTGAGTTAGCCTCGTTAATCATGCAGAGGAAATACTACTACTTAAATGAATGGAGGGAATCCAGTGGTTCACAAGAATGGGCAGTCTCACTGCCTCTGTACTAACCCAGAGCACCGGAGCACCTCAGGGCTGCGTACTCAATCCACGTAAAAAAAAAAACACCTGGCTGCACAGTCACACACGGCTCCAACACCATTTCCGCGGATGACACCACCATCCTGGGTCTCATCACCAACAATGACGAGACCGCCTGCAGAGAAGAGGTCAGGGACTTGGCAACATGGTGCCAGGGTTACAACCTCTCTCTCTACATCTACAAGACTAAGTCATGAACTTCAGGAAGCGAGGGCCCTCCAGAGGGTGGTGAAGACAGCGGAGTGCATCGTCGGCTGCCATCTCCCAGCCGTGGAAAGCATCTACCACACACGATGCCTTAGGAAAGCATGGAAAATCATAGAAGACTACAGCCACCCAGGCTATGGACTGTTCACACTGCTGCTGTCTGATAGACGTTACCGGCGCTATGGACTACCAAAACATTTTTTTAAAATTTTAATTCTCAATATTCAATACTCTTATCATTATTATGTATGTTGTGTTATCTTATGTGTATTGTTCCGTTCTCAATGCATATATATAAAAATCTTGTTTTAGTTTTTTGCCTATTTTTTGGCATACTGTTGCCTGCCATGCCAAAAGAGTGTGACAATAAAACACTTTTGACTTTTAGCAAAACCCATATCACGAAGTAAGCAACCAATGAGCATCTTCATTGCAGTACCCGCTTGGCTTTTCATATTCATTGTTGCATGCTTGTCTGCTGTTCATGTGGCTGCACATGTGCATTACAAAAGACTGAGTTTCTCAGAACAGTGTGAGTTGGCACACAAAGGCCCAGGTGTGATTAGTTATTTTAGCTTGGGTGTGGCCACCAACACCCACTTAACAAAATGGAGGAGGGTTCTAAAGAAGGGGGAGGAGCTATGACAGACTCAAATCGTATTGGCGGTAGTGGCACCGGTTGGTGGGCGTGGTCCGGCTCGTGACCAAAACAAAACAAGTTGCACAGAGTGGTGTGTCTGTCTGCAGGTTAACTCTCTCAACCCTCACACCATTGGTCCCCTTCCTCTGCACTGAGAGAGGGAGAGACATAGACAGAGAGGGAGAGGGAGCAAAGGGACAGCTTCAGTAGGATTAGATCTTTTTTCCTCTCTTTCTCTCACTCTCTCTCTATTGTACTCTTCCAGGCAGACTTTAAAGGAAGGCTACGCCGCCCTAGACGACTTCACCATGACCAGCGCGGCCACCAACATGCGCGTCAAGCTGCCCGCGATCTGCCTCACCCTGCAGATCATCCTCATCATCCTCTTCGGCACGCTGGTGCAGTACGACACCGACACCGATGCCAAGGCGTGGCACGCGAACGCCAACCAGTCAGACTACGAGAACGAATTCTACTACCGCTACCCAAGTGAGTGCAAGGGGAAAGGTCACTTGAGCTGGGGGTCTCGGGGGGGGGGGGGGGGTGTGTCGGGTCCAGAGGTTGGGAGGTTTTAACTTTACTTTTTTTTAGTTGAGGTGGACTTGGTATTAAATTAAAATGACATTTTAAGGCATGTTTATTTTGTATTGCATCTTTCAATGGTAAAGTTGGTTCTTTATATTGGCAGGAATCAAATTCATACACATTTACACCACAATCAGTGAGCGACAATGATTTTAACATTTTAAGAAGAGTAAACAAGATACTTTGTGCTGGCGCAGAAAGGTTTTGAGCCCTGATGAATTGAAGGTGATCCAAGTTCATTCAATGATGCCGGATACAAAACATGTCATTCGCTATTCAGTTCAGTTGTTGTGTTCAATTCCCACTCACTCACGCACAATTAGTGCCTACCAATGGAGTTTGGGACACGGTGTAGCGGTGTAGTACAAGACTAATTGGTCACTGGCTCACTGAGGAGCTATTCTTCCTCTTGATTAGATCAGACTTTGATTGGTTCGCTGATAACACTCTGAGCAAATGTTCCCCCTGGCATGTAGGCGGCCGCCTGGCTGTGATAAACATTTACATTTACATTTAGGGCATTTGGCAGACGCTTTTATCCAAAGCGACTTACAAAGAGTACATTTGTTGAAGGATAAACACCTCTTTAGTGGAATGATTTACACCAGTAGAATGATGTGAAACCTCTTTCATCACCTACAGGACCAAACGTGGCTGTTATGCCCATTTGAACCTCAGTTTAATGTCAGTATCATGAATTAAGACTTTTAATAGTGATACAATAACAGTGATACTGCATGACTTTTAAAACATTAGCATTTGAATGATGCTCTAGGATTGTTGGAACCTCAGTCTTTTGTGTGTGTGGTGTGCGTGTGTGTGTGTGTGTGTGTGTGTGTAAGCAGTGGGTTACTGCGGGCTCATCTATAGATGGTCACGTAAGCAGAACCAGTCTGTCTGGAGGTTGGCGTCGGTGTTGGAGTGACGATGTGAGATAAGCGATGTTTTGACAAACAGGGAGGCGATGCCTGTGTGTTGTGCAACAGAGTCACACAGGGAGGACTGTGGCGTGCAGCTCCCGGCTGAAGACAATTAACGCCATTTCACGGTTGGTCTTCTGCTTGCCAATGCGCTGAGCCAACATATGTGCTGCTGCAGGACTGGAAGTGGAAAAAAAAAACAAATGGCACATGTATTTGAACGAGAAACTCTCACCGCTCGTTCCGATCACTGTGAGCCGATGTCCTGCTGGAGAGGATGTGCATCTAGGTCACCCTGCCAACAGGGACCCCCCCCCCCCCCCCACCCGGCCCCCACCACAGTGCCAGTGCCAGTATCATCACCATGGCGACGATAGTGTCCGCACAATGCGAGGTTGTGCAGCAGGTTTGGCAGGAGGACACGGGGGAAGACCGGTCCATTTGTGTCATGTCAGCGGGGGGCGGTGGGGGGGAGCGGAGCGTCAAAGTTAGGAAAGTCCTCTTTTGGCAAAACTGGACAGGGAAAAGCGATGCAGAATCCTGAACCAAAAAAGTCCTGAATGTGTGATGTTTTAACAACAGTTTCAACTTATATTTGAAAGCACCCATCTAAAAATCATCATCTTTTGGAGTGTTATTGTGAGTGATGGTTGACTTGTGAGTAGACTTGTTTCGGTTAAAATCGTTCTTTAATCGTCTGTGGTTGAGGAGGGGATATACTGGTGTGTATGCTAGCTCCTTACATAAGCGCCCCTCTGGAGAGGCGTGTGGCTGCAGACCAGACGCTCTGAGCCGCTCTGCAGGGAACCTTCTTGTCCCCCGGACCCCAAACCCACCGAGGGTCATTTGTGATTCGATAAGGATCAAACTCCTCAGAGGTTTTTGGGGTCCTCATCAAATCAAAGGCACCCCAATAATGATAATATACTGATCAATAGAGGATTTCCACTGTGTGTCAAAACACGGGGATGGGGTATGGGACTAGATCATATTATAGAAGACGCATAACGGACAAAATATTCCAGAAAAATGATTTTCTGGAAGTAAAATTGAGCCTGACCTATGATGACCTCTGTGCCCTAACCGTGACCTACGCCGACATGTATACTGAATTCACTGCAAGTCATACTGGTTAAGAATCTGTGAAACGAGGAAATAAAGTCACCTAAAATTCTGTACCGCGTTGATCTAAACGTGTTGTTGTTTTGTGTGTGTGTGTGTGTGTCCAGGCTTCCAGGACGTGCACGTGATGATCTTCGTGGGCTTCGGCTTCCTGATGACCTTCCTGCAGCGCTACGGCTTCAGCAGTGTGGGCTTCAACTTCCTGATCGCCGCCTTCTCCCTGCAGTGGGCCACCCTCATGCAGGGCTTCTTCCACGGCATGCACGGCGGCAAGATCCACATCGGGGTGGAGAGGTGAGGACATGTGGGTGGGTGTGGGCGGGTGTGGGTGGTCAAAACAAAGAAAATGTCAAAACAACCACTCTCCAATAGACAGTGGATGTCATAGTAATCGTACAATATCAATCAACATTTCTTTGAGTGAATGTTAATCGATCAAATACGATCAATAGATGCATCCGTGTGGATATTGCGACACACCTGCAGGTTCACCACTAGGGTGCGGCGTGCTACTGTTTTATGTGACGCACAGCTTTTTCGCTCAGTCTGATTGGCTGTTTGGCTGGCAAAGATTTGGAAGCACAGGAGTCAAATTCACAAGCACACACTTTCTCCCCGTACACCTGGCACAATGGCGCTTCTTATCTCATACACACCTGCACACATTCTCAGACATTTACAGTTTACCCCGTCGCTATTCAAGTGCCTATTCCGCGCCCCCGGCCGTACGACGGTCAGGTCATCAGTGTTGTTGTGGTGTTGCTGTACTGTACACTTTAGCGTTGTGCTGCTCCTCTGACTGACCCCGTTCTGTCCTGTGCAGCATGATCAATGCAGACTTCTGCACGGGAGCGGTGCTGATCTCGTTCGGGGCGGTGCTGGGGAAGACCAGCCCGGTCCAGCTGCTTGTCATGGCCATGTTTGAGGTCACTCTGTTCGCCGTCAACGAGTACATCATACTCAGCCTACTGAACGTACGTAACACTTGACTTAATGGCCATGTCTTACACGTGTTCCCCAACCAGTGCCAGTTTTCTCGAGGGAATCGTGTGATCCGTCGCACATTCATCGATAAATAGACGCCGGTGTTGCAGTCCTTCGGGTTATGTCAAAACGTCCACCCCTCCTCTCCAGGCTAAAGACGCCGGCGGCTCCATGACCATCCACACGTTCGGCGCGTACTTCGGCCTGGTGGTGACCCGCGTCCTGTACCGACCCAACCTCGACAAGAGCAAGCACAAGAACGGCTCCGTCTACCACTCAGACCTGTTCGCCATGATTGGTAAGTCTGGTTTGCGTTGCAAGTCCTTCATCAGGATATAAGGAGCTCCACAGGTCTTGCGTTTAGCCCGGTCGGAGGGAGGGGTCTTCGCGGGTCTGCTTGTTGGAGTGCAATCAGTTCCCAATGGGCAGACATCTTCACATTAATGGTTGTTTTTTTTAATGCGGAGGGCAAGTGGAATTCTGTAGAAAACTGTTTTTAATGAACCTTTTGTTACGCTTGAATGTAACAAAAGGATCAGAGTAATAATCGCTTTCTAAAAGTTCTGTTCTCTTCAATTCAGTGAAGCAGTGATTCAAGGAGTTGAGCATATCTTTGTTCACTTTGTCATCTTTTTCAATTGTCCAAATAAATTTAACATAAATGCTGAATCTATTTATTCTCCAGCCCCCCCCCCGCCCCCTTCATACATTACGTGCTTTTTGTGACTTCGTGATGAACTATATGTTTTATTCAAGAACAGAGTAGGATATGACTTGACTCCTCCCCTGGCTCCGCCTCCCCCCCCAGGTACCCTCTTCCTGTGGATGTTCTGGCCCAGCTTCAACTCCGCGGTGACGGCCCACGGCGACGACCAGCACCGCACCGCCATGAACACCTACTACTCCCTGGCCTCGTGCACGCTCGCCACCTACGCCATGTCGTCCCTCACCGCGCACGACGGCAAGCTGGACATGGTGAGCTCCTGATGCTTCAAGCGGCCATCTTGGTACGCCTTGACCCAAAAGTTCTAGAATGAAGGACCCTTTTCACAGAGGCCTCATTGTAGGACAAACACTGTGTTTTAAAAGCACACTAATTATGGGTCTGCTCATTTTATGTATCGATAAACAAGCAGCCATTTGTCTTATCATCATGGTACCAACATGGACACTTGGAATGTGTGTTGACGTCATGTGAGACCCACCTATTTCCCTATTTGGTCATTTAGCAGAAAAGTGCGGCTTGCAGTTACATTATATATTATATAGAGTGCAGAGTAGCTATAGGAATTGGTAGACACTGAGAAGTCAAGTGCCTAATAGGAGTACGTTATTATAAGTGGAAGTCAAGTGCTTAGTTGAAGTAATTTATTATAAGTGGAAGTCAGGTGAAGTGGAGGTAAGTGTGTCATTTCAACATGGTAAGGCATGTTCTGAGCGCCCCAGACGTCCTATAGCTGAGGGATACACCAGCCTGTCACAGTGAATGTTGAGTCACATGATATATCTTGTGGAATTTCAACACAGCCGTATCTCCAGTGTCCAACACTGTGAACTGTCAATCACTCTGATATCAAGATGGAACATTCCTCTGGAACTGATGGATAGTGATCGAGCCATGAGAGCAAGAGTGAGCGATCGAGCCTTAGGGGGAAGGCAACACGAATGGGAGAGGCGGGGGGGGGGGGAGATAAGAATAAGGGGGAGTGAGAGCGGAGACTGAGTGATTGCTTTTAACGCCTGGCAGACAACTTGCCAATCGGGACAAGCCAATTGATCAACTGGCCTGACCTGTAAAGGGGGTTTAACAGGGGGATTAAGACATCTAGTGATGTCTTCATGGACCTTGCCTGGTGGCCATCTTGGCTCTAAGCGTGTTCAGTTCCACCGTCCAGCTGCTAGCGGATAGAACCAAGATGGCCGCTTTGGTGAATAAGGCCCATGGTGTCCTGTTTGAAAAGAGTGTTAAAATGCTGTAATGAGTCTTGGTAGTTGGATCTCTCTGTCTCGCTCTCTCTGTCTCTAGCTCACTCACCCTCTCATATTTATTTCAAATATAATGTCTATTTTAGATGTATGACTGGCAGTGAGATATTCAACCACACATTTTTGTCCCCCCCCCCTTAAGGTCCACATCCAGAACGCTGCCCTGGCCGGTGGCGTTGCTGTGGGAACCGCAGGCGAGATGATGCTGACACCTTTCGGCTCCATGATTGTCGGCTTCCTGGCGGGAATCATCTCGGTGCTCGGTTTCAAGTACCTGTCGGTAAGGAGCCGCTGGTCTGGTGCTGTGTTTGTGAGGGTGTGGTGTATGTAAGGTCACAGGGCTGGTGTGATTCAACAGAGCTGGTGTCATTCAATAATTCTCTTGAGTACAGTAGAAGCAGGAGTTCTCCAGCTTTTGACATCAACATATCTGCTATGAAATATAGATGGCTGCATATTTTCCAAACGTTGTGGAAAGTGTTGACAAATGGACCAGTACTAATAGTCTTCTATAAGTAAACTACAAAATAAAACCCCACGGGTGTTGATCAGCCTGCAAATGCAGAACAGTTGACAATCTATATGTGTGTGTATATAACAAAACTAAATATTAGCTTTTCAAATGTTCCTTATCTCGTCTGCAAACCAACAGCTAAGTATGTGAGGACCACCGAAACACCATCTAATTTACTGCTTCCTGTCCCCCTCTCAGCCAATCCTGGAGAAGAAGCTGAAGATTCAGGACACATGTGGCATTCACAACCTGCACGGCATGCCCGGCATTCTGGGCGCCATTGTGGGAACCGTTACTGCTGCCTTGGCCAGCAAGGAAATCTATGGCAACGGGTGAGTTGCCACGCCCCCACAGCCAATGGAAAGGCTCCTCCCATAACACCTCCCTGATGTTGTTCTATACAGTCTGTCATCCAACATGAGAAGTAAAATCAACACCAAACAAGATTTTGTGCAAATGAACGTGTGTGTGTGTGTGTGTTCTCGTGTGTGTGTGTGTGAACGTGTGTGTGTGTGTGTGTTCTCGTTCCAGCATGGCGGACGTGTTCCCCGACGTGGCGAGCGGGGCGGTGTCGAGCTCTAAGCAGGCGGGCCACCAGGCCATCTCCCTGGTGGTCACCCTGGGCATGGCGCTCTTTGGGGGGCTCATTGTTGGTGAGTCTGGCAGAGGGGTCTGCTCCTCCAGGAGAAGAGTGTTGAAACATTTATACAGTTTGTGTCGGGTCCGAGCCGCAACAGCCATCAGCCAGTTATTGAAGTCAAAGGCTAGCATACGTTTCACAATGCTACCCTCTCCATATACTTTTCATAACATTTTTATAGTTAATACTTCATACTTATTAGATTTCACCCAAACCGTTACAATATGCTGTGTGGGTATAAATGTACTGTCTGCATACCATTTCCATACATTGCATTTCATTATGTTTATGTGGAACTGTTGCCCAATTTATTCCGTCACGTGGCTATGGCTACATGACCCAGGGCGTGCATTGTGTCTCTGTGAATTCTGTTTGAAAGTGTTCAAGATACAGTATATCGTCAATATTTGTACTCCAGACATGGAGTACTGTTTGGAATGTAAATACTACTCGTGTCTGTGTTCACTGTTTTAGTGTCAGTTATTACCCGTATTACGATAGGATTTGTTTTTTTCCTTGTATCGCCAGTTCAAACAGGTTGTGGTCTGTCTTTGCAGGGTTCATCCTGAAGCTGCCCATCTACGGTGCACCTCCAGACACAATCTGCTACGAAGACAGCATCTACTGGGAGGTGGGTTGACCTTGACTGGACCCCCCTGCTCCACTATGCGAATAACGACCCGATGATGAGTCGCACAACTCAGTTGCAGGAAGGGGGAAGAGGGGTTGTGTAGTATGGTGTAGATTTGAGATCAAGAACATTTTTTAAATGTTTGTTCGACATTTATTTATTAGGCCTAGATACTAGCTTCCGTATCACAACAATCCACGTCTGCCATGTTTCAATTAAGTTTGTCCTGCCAATAAATGTCTGTAAAGTCAAAGAGCACGAAACAAAAATCTTCGAGATTACCATTTTAAGTGCGTTAATAACGTTTAAAGAGAAATGGAAGACGTTCCTCATACAACCAGAAGAGGGCGCGCTTGTCACACTAACCGAGTGGCCGTCCTCGGAGCGTCTCTGCAGTGGTCCTGCTCGTATCTGACCACAAGGTGGCGCAAATTTCCCATCTTCTCTCCCACCTCGTTTAAATGACGCCTTTCCAAACCATTTTCCCCATACATGGCTATCAAGGATTTCCTTCAAGGGCCAAATATTTTCACAAATTAATTATTTGGCGCCGGACTGAACAATAAAACCAATATTAGGTTTTCATGCAAATGATATGCCTGATGATGGTGCAGAAATTTACCTGCCCGTTTTATTTCCCCGCTCTTTCTCAAAGGTGCCCGGGGAGGAGGAGTCCCACGACGACCAGTTGACTGCCGTGAGGTCCGAAGAGATTGAGAAGCTCAATAGTTAGACAGACAGACACAGACAGACAGACAGACACACACTGTAAGAGATATTCCTGTACTTCAGCAACAGTGTGTGTGTGTGTGTGTGTGTGTGTGTGTGTGTGTGTGTGTGTGTGTGTGGATGCAGGATATGACATGACGTGTGTGTGTGTTTCAATATAGACCGTTAACATAACTCTATAGGTTGTATGAGGGCCTCATGGGAAATGATTGTGCAGTCCTGTTCAAGTGCTACCTAACCGCCACTAGAGGTCGCCCTGCAGCTATAGCACACGGTGCGCCGCCTCTGTTCAGACGTGGTGGTGGTGGTGAGGAGGAGGAGGAGGATGATTTGCAGAATCCAATTTCTAAATGTGATGATTACCTTGCTGACGATTCCTCTCGTTGGCCGCCATTCCCCTCAGCATCTCTCTAAACTATGTCAAACATTGGATAGAGAATAGCCGATTCCAGAGCCACTCCGCTCCCCATAAAGTACAAACCTGTGCATCATTATTTTTTTACGGATAAAAAAGTATATCATATTAACCACCACTGGTGTAGTAAAAAGAAAAAACAGAATAATTGAAATTTGTATGGATTTTTTTCATTGTATTTCCTTAATGTAACCTATTGGGATTGTTATTGTTCTCTTCTATCTAATGTTCACACCATGGCCTATAAAAATGTACATTTGCAGCCATTGCTTATGTGATTTCAGACGACATCCAATGTGCTTACTGAAACCGTTTTGTAATTATCTATTTTTCTGTATAGGTCTATCTGTGGGGAAACATATTTTTAAAAGTTGGGAAAAATTTGCGAAATATGTTAAACTGAATATTGTGCTTCTTTGTTTTTCATAAATGCCTTATTCTCTGGGATTCATTGTTGTTTATCCTGTGCAACAGCAACAACTAGCATATTGGATCTTTACATTTAGTCTCTGCTTAGACCTATTATCACTGAAGTCATTTTTTAATCTCACTTTTTTTTTCTTTATCCTTAATACCTTTTGGCCTTTTGAGGCGTCCAATCCAGATGGTCGTTCTCTCTCTCTGTCTCTCTTCTCCTCTCTCTCTCTCTCTCTCTCTCTCTCTCTGTCTCTCTCTGTTTCTGTGTGTCTCTCTCTGTGTGTGTAATGAACACAGTTTCACTTTCTGGGGGGGGGATCAAACGGGAGGTGCAAGCCGGTGTCCTTGTTAGATATGGGGTCTTCTTCTCGGGGCCCTCGGGCTGGGTGTGGTGTGGGGGGGGTGGGTTGGGGGGGGAAGCAGCAGCAGCAGCAGCAGCGTCCCTCATAATTCTCCCGCCTTGCTCTGGTGACGGAGGCTCGGCGAGAACGGGCCCCGCGCTCTCTTCCCATGACCGGGAAGACAGGTGGACAGCTGCTGTGGACTGAAAAGGCCCCTCCTAATACTGGAGAGCTTAATTGAGCTTCAAAGGGCTAATTAAAATGCAAGGGGGAGAAAAAAAATAATGGTTATGATTATGGTAATTATTCAATTGTCTTCGACTTCCAGAAACGTGAACACTATGTATGTGGTGGTGTATATATATACACACACATATATTATATATATATATACAGTATATATATATATACTGTATATATGATGAGCGCGTCGAAATGGACGGATCATCAACACTCTTTGGGGGTTTTTTTAAATAAAAGGTGCGATACGCTACGTTACGAAATACCATCCAAATATTTCATTTCCCATCCCCCCATGTCCGACATATTCCCTCGTAATAAAGGTTAATGGCAGTAATTACGTAAAAGCAGCAGATTGCAGGCTACAGAACAAGTTCTGGGGGGCTTTTATTTAGATGGACCTGTTTATCTGGGAAACTGAGACCCATGTTTTTAATGGAGCCTTTACAGCCGCCTAATAGCTATGCCTTATTGCGTTGTTTTTTTATTAACTTCATTTAAATAACTTCAATATGAAAACAATCCTTCTAACGTAACCTAACAACCATAACCACAGTCTGGAGACAACTATATTACAACCAAAGTCATTGTGTTTTTCCCAAGAGCCCTATATCTGCCCTATATCTGCCCTATGAGCAAGGCATGGGAATGGGGAGAGGGTTTCGCACCACGCTGGTAGCGGTGGCTGGTTCCCGGCAGCTGAGCCCCCACCCCTCCCTCCACAGGCCCCCGTGGCTGGGCCCTGGGGGCCCGAGTGACGGTGCTTAACACTGTTCTAGAGGGCTACATAATGGGTTAATAGGCTCCCAGCGGACCCTGCTGGCCCCTGGGGGAGCTCCCTGCCCGCAGTCCCACACAAGATATAATGGGGCTGATAATGCGGCCCACTTGACACATCGCTCACACCATCTTTATGTTCGCCGCGGAAGGAGAAATGCTCACCTCGGGACAACTTTATGCATCAAAGAAAAAAAATCACACATTTGTGTTGGTCTCCCTCCGACGTAACGTGGGAGGCGTGGAATGATGTATTCAACTTTTTCTTACATTCATCTTCATCTTCTTTCTAAAGAATATGAATTTGAGAAAAGCAGCAGAGGTCGAAGAAGGGTGGAGGAGGAGAGGAGGTGGCATGTGGGAGGAGAAGGAGGTGGAGGAGAGTAGGTGGGGTGGGGTGGGATGGAGGAAGAGGAGGAGGTGGAGGTGGGGGGTACGAGGAGGAGGAGGAGGACACTAAAGCCAGGAAGTTGTTCAGTTGAAGAGGATCTCAGCCACTTGACTGTGTGTGTGTGTGTGTGTGTGTGTGTGGGTGTGTGTATGTGTGTGTGTGTGTGTGGCTGGGGGGGCTTGGATTCCCTTCAGTGTTCCACAAGTACATGGGAGTGGTAGCACTTGAATTTCCTCCCTAAAGAAATGACCGACAGCGTGAAACGCAAAATCAACTAAAGCGTTCATTTCAGTTCCCCACAGATGTCCACTTTTCCTGCTTTCTCATCGATGGGGGGGCTACCAACACCTGGTCCCTCTCGCTACCATGTGGCGCCCCCCACAGACATATAGGAGGCAGCTTCTGCATATTTACTTCCAGTTAGGCAGGGTGTCCTTACGTTCCCAGGTGGGATACCTTTGTAACTGTAAAGGTCACCCATGTTCATGTCTACAGCCAGTGGAGTGGCTCTCTTTAACCAGCTGTGACATGACAATCACCCGTCAATCCTACAATGGATCATACCACCATACATGGGGGGTGGCAGTGGCTCCGGAGGTAGAGTGGTTGTCTGGCATCTCTGAAGGTTGCTGCTTCAATCCCTGGCTAGCCAAGTGTTCCTGAGCAAGTGACCTGAACGCAACTGCTCCTGACGAGCTGGCTGCTGCCTTGTTGACACCTCCGTTGGTGTATAAATGTGTGTATGAGTGGGTGAAATTAATCACAAAGCGCTTGGGATTAAAGCGCTTGATAAATTCAATCCATTTACCATCTTTTTACATTTGTTGTTTTCATAAATATATGCTTTGTCCAGTGTTCTTCAATGTATTCACTGAAAATATGTGGAGGAAAGACACCAGAGGAAAAAAGCTCTTCTTATTTCTAATTGATCTACAATCAAATGCCATCAATTCGCCTTGAACAGAGACTTTACGACGGGTCATATGTGAACATTGTGCTTTTTTAAAGACTAAAACTGTCAAGGTCTAATACTTCCCTCTTAGGTTTTCCTTCATTTGAAGCACATTGTTGACGTCTCTGTCCTTCACACGCTGCCCCGGGTCACTGGGGACTCACAGGGACTCTGTGTTAAATGACATTTTAACACCTCCCCCTTAAATAGAGCAAATAGGCTTTCCCGTTTAACAAGATCTAAAGAAATCATATTCACCCCCGACGGTTGAATGACCACTGTGAC
Organism: Coryphaenoides rupestris; assembly: GCA_002895965.2. Lineage (NCBI taxonomy): Eukaryota > Metazoa > Chordata > Actinopteri > Gadiformes > Macrouridae > Coryphaenoides > Coryphaenoides rupestris. The sequence goes on from PIJE02001418.1 coordinate 58,922, forward strand.
ATGGGTGTGTCACAGGTCGTGTGTGTGTGTGTGTGTGTGTGTGTGTGCGTGTGTGTGTGTGTGTGTGTGTGTGTGTGTGTGTGTGTGTGTGTGTGTGTGTGTGTGTGTGTGTGTGTGTGTGTGTTGTTGTGTGAGAGAGAGAAAGAGAGAGAGAGAGCGGGGGTCCCCTGGCTTGGCCCCCTGTGTCCTGACAAGGCCTCCCACTAGAGCCATTACACGATGGAAAAACTAACAACAAAGACATTCATCACCCACTTCCTAGGAGGGATCGGGGGGGGGGGGGTGACACAACAGGGGAAGACAAAGCACTGACCATCCCTCTCTCCACTCCTCTCTCCTCTTCTGTCCTTTCTCCTCCTCTCCTCCCCTACTCTCTCCGTCTCCGCCTCCATCCCCTCTTCCCCTTAGATCGCCCGGTCTCTTATCTTATCTTAACTTGTCTCTTTTTCCTTTTTCCCTTCCTTCCCTCCTCTCCTCTCCTCTCCTCTGTACTCCCTCCTCTTTCCTCCTCTCTAATATCCTCCTCCCTAATCTCCTCTCTCCTATCCTCTCCTCCCCTCTTCTCCATCCGCTCTCCTCTCCTCCTCTCTCCTCCATTCTCTCCTCTGTCCTCTCTCCTTTCCCCCCCTCTTCTCTCTATCCTCTCCACTCCTATCGTGCCTTAGCTCCCTATACTGGGGCTGTAGTGGAGGTGGTGGTGGTGGTGGTGGTGGTGGTGGTTTAGGTGGTGGTGGTGGTGGGGCTGGGGTTTGGGGCGGGGGTTGTGGGGTGGGGTGGGGTGCGTATTGTGGCAGTACATGACCCCTGGGGCAGAGAGGATGGGTTGGGGGGTCAGAGGTTGAGGCTTCATGGCCGGTTAATTGAGTGTGTCCATTGAGGGAGCGGGTGTCTCTGCAGGGGGTCCGCGTGGACGTTCCCTAATGGAGGGCAGCGCTGGGGGTTGGGGGAGTGGGGGGGGGATCTCACAGGACTACGGCCCGGAGAACTCACACAGGATTAGGGCCTGGGCCATAGTGCCGCCTAACAACTATTAGTCTAAGAACTATTCTCAGTATTGTACATCCAGGGGTGCAGCAGGGACAGCGGTCAGATATCTTGATCTAGTTAGTAGGTTGTGATTTTCCTCTCTGGTCCCATGTACCTTGTTAAGGAACATTATAGTAGAGCGCTATACTAGTAGAGAGCTAGAGTACATAGATATAGCAGATAGGTAAATAGTTATAGAAGAGGTAGCAGAATCCTATAGCAGATAGCAGTGTGGAGTGAGTGTGTGGTTGACGGCTGGTTTAAGTAGTCTCACCCATGGCCCGAGTTAGAGTCTGGGGCTGCAGGGTGAGGCTGCACACACAGTCATGCATTGGTTTATCAATGCACATAGGTTAAACCAGCCATCACCACACTCACACACACACACACACACACACACACACACACACACACACACACACACACACACACACTCAGGAGACCGCTAGCATGCTCGCATTCACAACCTGCTCTGTCCACAAAAGACTACAAACTCTGCAATAAACCGGTTTATTCAACATCCACCATGTGTCCTGTGGTTGGAGGAGCCCTGAAAAGCCACTTTATGTAGCATGTAGAATGGTCCACTGCTACAGAGCTATAGCAGATAGATATAGTAGAGTTATAGGATAGAGTTATAGCAGAAATCAGCAGCAGATAGATAGAGTTATAGAGGAGAGGTAGATATAAGACATAGGAGAGAGCGAGATATAGGAGGGAGATATAGGAGACAGTGATATCAGTTATAGCAGTTGTACGGGATGAGAGCCAGTTATCAAAGTTATAGCCTGCATATATAGGAGTTATGGGTTGAAGATATGGATTTGACCCACATTATGTCGATGGATGGTGTACAGAGAGAGGGAAAGAGAGGATAGAGAGAGAGGGAGAGTAAGGCTGGGAGAGTAAGGCAGCGGCAAAGAGAGAGAGAGGGAGAGAGGAAGAGAGAGAGGAGAGAGAGGGGAAAGAGGGGGAAAGAGAGATGCACATCAGCATTATTTTCCTTCCTGGCCTCGTGGGGATAATTCCCATAACCATATCTCCCAACATAAGGTAGTCACACGTCCCGTGCAGAGGAACACCAGCACAGTATAATATACAGAGCCTGCATGATGCTAGCCAGGGCTCTGGTGCTCAGGACGCTGTCGTTAAACACGGACATCTCCAGACCCGGGGGACTAGGCTGGTACTTCAATGTGTTAATATGGCCGCTTGTTCCCCTGCATGGAGAGAGAGAGAGAGAGAGAGAGAGAGAGAGAGAGAGAGAGAGAGAGAGAGAGAGAGAGAGAGAGAGAGAGAGCATGCTTGGTTAAAATAACAGTCTCTAACCGGATATGGAGTTGTTAAGCGAGCAAAGTGTCTGATCTGTGTATGAGAGCAAAGGTGGGTGTGGGTGTGGGGGTGTGGGGATGGCCGGTGATGACGGTTGGGTGATGGGATGGTGGTGGAGGGGAGTGATGGGGGTGTGACGGGGAAGAGGGGAGGGGGGAGACGGTGGTGTTCTCATTACCTCATCCTCATCAGTGGAAAGAGGGGGAATGATGAAAGGCTGACGCCGATACAATCGGCTGAGGGAAGGGAGGATGAGATGAGACGCAGAGAGAGAGAGAGGTGGTGATGGAGGGAGGAGGAGGAGGAGGAGGAGGAGGAGGGGTGGTAGGTGGGAGATTGGGGGTGGGCATGCCGTTAATTAACGAGCCACTAATCTCCAGCAAATGAATAACGGGGTCGTGGGTGTGAGGAAGAGGAGGGGATGAAAGGAGGTGGAGAAATTAGAGGAAGAAAGGGGACGGAGAAAAGGAGGTCAGAGAGAGACGGCGGCGGGCCAGCACCGTGCCGCCGCCGGGCCGCTTACCCCCGATGGGAATTTTGTCCCTCTGCGCTCCCCATAACCCCTCGTCACCCCGGGCCTTTCTGCGGGCTGCTCGGCCGCTTCCACAGGGCCTCTTTGTGGCCCTGCTCCGGCACAACCTTCATCGGCTGCCAATTTGCATGGAGGCAACAAGGAACAACACTTTTCCCCCCTTTTGCTGGATCGGACTCCCCCCACCACCACCACCACCTCACCCTCCCACCACCACCACCACCACCACCACCACCATCACCATCACCACCACCACCACCTCTCCCTCCCACCATCACCACCACCACCTTCGCAGCCTATGCACCTCAATCTTTATTCCTTTATTCTTGTTTAGAAGCGTCTGAATAGCCTGGCCTATGTGTATGTGTGTGTGTGTGTGCATGTGTGTGTGTGTGTGTGTGTGTGTGTGTGTGTGTGTGTGTGATAGAGAGAGAGAGAGAAAGAGAGTTTGAGATTGAGAGACATAGAGAGAGCATACGTGCCAAACACCATGCATCCGAACGATGAATTTGTCTTTTTCTTCATTTCATAAAACACAAACCATATCCATTGGCCTTGCAACTGTACGTTAAAACACACACACACTGCCCACATGCACGGCCCTAACACAATACAGCACACACACACACACACACACACAGTGTGTCACATATGTGCACACACACACACAGCAGATGCACACGGGGTCATTGGTTACAGGCATTAACATATAAAGATCCAACATGCAAATGCTCCATCACACAGGCGCACATGGATGCACGCACACACGCACACACACACACAAACACACACGCACACACACATTCACATATGTGCACACGGCTTTCTTCTGAGCGTAATTAAAACAGGAGGTGCCCACACAATGCGCTTTTGTCTTAGGGATTGAAGCGAAGGAGGGTTGGTGGTGGTGGTGGGGTGGGGTGGTTGTAGGGGGAAGGGGGGGCGGGATGAGGAGGTGGGCGCCGCATATTAATTAGGAGGCTTCGGTGTGAAAGCCAATCAGGCGTGTTAAACAGATGACACACTGGACCAAATATGGCACTATTTTCTCTCTCTCTCTCTCTCTCTCTCTCTCTCTCTCTCTCTCTCTGTGTGTCCCTGTGTGTCGCTCTTCCTCGGCGGAGTGATCCAGCATGTGAGGAGGAGGAGGAGGAGGTCGGCAGCAGCGCCACCACTTCCGGCGATGGCATGCTGCCAGCAGTTGGAAATTAGCAGCGGGTGCTGTTGGAATGAATTAGCGGCACCCGGACAATGCAGGCAGCCAACGTGCACGGGGGGGGGGGGGGTGGGGGGTAGGAGGACAGGGTGCACGGCGCAGGCACGCGCGAGGCGGGAGCGGGAGGAGGAGCAGGAGCAGGAGCAGGAGGAGGTGGAGGAGGTGGAGGAGGAGGTGGAGGAGGAGGAGGAGGTTTCCTGCGACACAGGCGTGCTTTCTCTGGGTGGCGTTAGTGAGTCGAGGAAGCGTTCCCTGCCCACTTTCTGCCTTTTGTGTTGTGTGGTGGAGCTCCTGAACGTGCCACTAGCATCCAAATGCTGCTCAGAGGAACTCGTTGATGACACACAGAGAGAGAGAGAGAGAGAGAGAGAGAGAGAGAGAGAGAGAGAGAGAGAGAGAGAGAGTCAGCACAAATGAATGTTTATGTTGCGTTTCTAGGGGTGATGTGTGTGTGTGTTGTGTGTGTGTATGTGATGGTTATGATGGTGGGTTTGTGGCATTGGGATTTTTTTTTTTTTTAACTCAGGCAGCTCTCGGGTCTCAAGTTCACATATTGGTCAGGACCCCTGGGATAATTCACCTTCTAAACGAGAAAACACAGCAGATTTCTGCACGGATGAGAACACTGATGAAAAATGAGGCCCCCCCCCACACACACAAACACCCCACCCACCCCCCAACCACCCACTCACCCACCCACCAACACACACACACACACACACACCCACAATGTGTACAGTATTATCCCGACAACAAAGGCCGTTATGGGCCAGAGTTAGCCTCAGATGTTCATTTCAAGATGGCCACATCTGTGCGGTTATCAATAACAGTGTTTTGGCGTGGCAGCCTCCCCTTCCCATTCAGTCCAGTGTAGCCACAGCACAATGGCGCCGCTATTAATCACTGCGAGAGGAGAGCGGAGGGAGAGCCGGTGACAGACCGTACGCCACTGCACAGCGGACCCCCAGGACTCGCCGTATTCTCCCCTCCTCTCTTTCTTTTATTTATTTATTTATTTTTTCTCCTTCCTCGGTTTTTTTTGTTTGTTTTGTTTTTGTTTTGTTTTGTTTTTATTCCCTCCGTCCGGCGGCCCACCCAGGGTCTGGGTGGCCGTGGGCGATCCTGACCTCCGAACTGCAGCGACTGCTGAGGTTCTGTCTTTTCTCTTCTTTCTGTAACTGTCAGACGGGGTTTTTGTCTGTGGGTTTTTTTTTTTCTTTCTCCTACCTTTCCGGTTGTCTGGATCGCCCAGCTAACTGTTCTGGGCTCCCGTTTTGTTTTTGCTGCGTTTTTGTTTCTTCCTCTTTCCATCCACCCCCCACCATCTTTTTTGTATTCGTTGTTTTGTGTTTCTTTGTATTTTTTTTGTTTTTGTTTTCATGTTGTGCCAACTGGATTTGCTTAATCCTCGATTCTCTTTTTGCTCTTTGCTTTACGTCCATTGCTCGCTCCAGACGCTATTACCCCCATTCAGTTCTACCCCGCTTTCCCTTATCGACCATCTCTGTCTCTGTCTCTCTCTCTCTCTCTCTATTTTAGTCTCACATTGGCTCTTTTCTCTCTCTCGCTCCATTTCTCTCCCCCTCACTCTTTCACTTCCTTCTTTATTTCTTTCTCCTCTATCTTTCATGTCACCTCTACTCTACATGGCTCTCTCTCTTTCTCTTTCTCCTTCTCTTTCTCTAATTCTCTCCCTCGCTTTCTCTCTCTCTCTCTCTCTCTCTCTCTCTCTCTCTCTCTTTTTCTCGCTCTCTTGTCTCTGTCAGGCGTCAATCAACACAGCGGTTCGCTTTGTGGACAGATTAGGCGTTAATGCAAACATGCTGCATGAA
>PIJE02001418.1:69270-116770 GCA_002895965.2 Coryphaenoides rupestris
TCACCATCCCAAACCTGATCCTGTGTCACGCACTGGGAATTCAATGGGAAAATGTTGCACACGCTGTCCATTGCTTTTCAGCAATAAAAAAACAAAAAAACAAACAAAAACAGAACCACCTACGGAAAATAGAACAAGATTTCAGCTCTAAGATGAATAGGCTTTAAAACGCTGGATACAGGTCATAACTGTAAGAGATTATATTTCAAAAAAATACCCCAAAACAACTACACTAGAAAATAAGGTATACTTAAACAAAAGAATAGGCCTAGTTAATAGGCCTGCATTAAATAATGGTAATAATAGTAATATTAATAATAATCATATATATGATTATGCTTGTTATGATCATTGTTGTTGTTGTTGTTGTTGTTAAACTACACAGTGTGGTTATGTAGGATTTTGGAGACCTCTCATATGTAAATGTAGACATATAGATAAAATATTGCAACCTGTAAGGGGATAGGGATAGGGAATGAATGCTAAATGACTCATGCAGAATGAAATTAAGCACAGTAGGCCTACAACAATACAGCAATATAGCAGCACTGAGCCATTTTAATGTGTTTTTCTTTTTTGACAAACAAAATATAAATCTAAATGCCCTTCAGGCCTGGAGGTCAGGCTTCAACACGTGTGACCACATCCACCCTGTGACTGATGGATGAGGATCCTCTCTGACAGGGAGGTGGACGGTGGACTCCGGCGCACAACTCTGCGCGTCAGGGAACTTGTTAGGCCGACTAAACACTTCCACTAAGTTATGGGGGTGGACCCGCGGATCTCTCGGGGGAAGTTACATTAATCACAGATAAAGTAGGCTAGGAAGTGCGCGTTGATTTGCGTTTTAAATGAAGCCATAAATCTAGTCTACAGAATGGTGTTAGCGAACGAAATAAAAGGAAAGTTTTTTTTTTGTCTCTGAGGGGCCAAACAAACGGGGCGTGGCCTAACAGCGCCACGTTGTGCGCACATTATGTCAACAAACGCTCCAGACAGCCTGCCTCGCATATTTAGTATCATTAGTTAAGCCTATACAGACTAATTATATTCCGTTAGCACACTAACACAAAATCGGTTCGGAGGTAAATGGTGAGTTAATTTATTTCTAACGTGTGAATTACTCATAGGCCTCCAAACCTGGCACATATGCAAGCTATAAGCCTATTTAATGTCATTGTCTGTCTCTCGTCTTTTCTTAAGCCGACACGTCCTCTTCATAGTTGACTTGTCAACACCTTAGACAGATTTGGTTTGTAATTAAATAATTGAATGTTCTCTTATGTGGTAAATATTCAGAAATACATATATTAGGCTTACTAGGGGTATAGTTGTTATTGTGGTGTAGACCTATTGACTGTCTATATAGTAGTAGTATGTCTGGTTGTAGTAGTAGTAGTAGGCCTAGTAGTAGTAGTAATAGTAAAACCTAGTAGTAGCCTAGTTTTAGCAGCATAGCAATAGTAGGCTCCTTTGTATACATTTTCAACAGGACTGTGTATTTTCAACCAATAGGAGCCTGCGTGCATATTCTCATGTATGCCTGTTATCTGTGTATGAGGGCCCCCTCATGTCTCTGGGCCCCCCAGCTATAGGTCTGAGGCTCTGGGATCAGGAGACACATGGAGTAGAGATCTGCCTGCGGGCTGCATGAGCTTCCCTGGTGACTATTCCCACGATGCACTACACCCCCCCCCATGATCCTACTCATGTCACCATATAACCTTATACCTACCAAGGTGTGTGTGTTTGTGTGTGTGTGTGTGTGTGTGTGTGTATGTATGTGTGTGGTGTGTGTGTGTGTGTGTGTGTGTGTGTGTGGAGAGAGAGAGAGAGAGAGAGAGAGAGAGAGAGAGAGAGAGAGAGAGAGAGGCTATTGTAATTAACAAGCAAAAGCTAAACACACAACTCATTATGATTCTGTTTATGCCCTGGAATTTACAAAATGTTATCCTTTTTGCCATTAATTAAAATGAAGACCTATTCATAGAGTAAAAAAATATTATTTCGCCATGGTAATTGTTGAATCATTATAATAATATAATTTAATTTGTATTTTATTAAACTTGTGCTGAATTTAAATCTGTATGTTATTTAAACCTGTGTTTCATTTAAAACTGGATTTAATTTAAAACTGGATTCTGTGTGCACTCAGAGTCAGCAGGTGTCAAAATACAAAACTTCTTTCTCACAGCTTGGCCAAATGCTTCACTACTACACCTGGCATTAGCCCCTCACACACACACACACACACACACGCACACGCACACACACACACACACACACACACGCACACACGAACATGAAGACCGTGGACGATGCAGAGTTGTTTATGAAAAAATTAACATGAGAAAGCACCTCCGTTTCAGTGCACTTATTTGACCCCTGACCTCTCCTTTGTGCCTCCCAGACAGCAAATTGCTGTGGTAGCAATGGTGGGTCTCAGACTACTGCCGTAACTCTCTCTCTCTCTCCTCTCCTCTCTCTCTCTCTCTCTCCTCTCTCTCTCCCTCTCCCTCTCTCTCTCTCTATGTCTCTCTCTATGTCTCTCTGTCTCCTCTGACTCCTTCACTGTCTCCATCCCTCCATCCGCTCTCATTCTATTTCCCTCTCTGTCTCCATCTCTCATCCTATCTCACTCACTCACTCACTTTATCTCTCACCCCTTCTATCCTCTCTCTCTCTCTCTCTCTCTCTCTCTCTCTCTCTCTCTCTCTCTCTCTCTCTCTCTCTCTCTCTCTCTACCTCTCATCTCTCATCCTTGCTCTCTCTTTCTATCTCTCTGCCTCATCTATCCATCCTCATCTCACTCACTCTGGGTAATCTGCCTCTCCCTCCATCTTCTCTCTGTCTCTGTATCTCTATCCTTCTCCTGCTCTTTCTCTCTCTCTCTCACTCTCTCTTTCTCTCTGTCCGTCTCTCTGTCCGAGTGGGATTAGTTTCAATAATCCCAAATGTATTCCAGGTTCATAAATATCTCACAGGTCTACGTGTGTACACCTGTGAGATATTTATGTCTTTGTGTGAGGAAAAAAAACTTGATTGAAAGACTCAATAGGTTACTGTGTGTCAATCCCATACATGCCACCAAACCTCCGAGCTATAACATTGACACCACACACACACACACACACACACACAGCACCACACACACACACACACACACACACACACACACACACACACACACACACACACACACACACACACACACACACACAGACACACTCCCACACTCCTAAGCAGACAGGACTTTTCTCTGTCTCTTCTCTGAACTTTAATGACGAGAGCAGGGGGGGGACCATGGCAGGGACGTGATTAGGGGTCCTTGTGAACCAGGGGCCCCTGTATCTTCGGAGGCCCCTATCTGTGTGTGTGTCTGGGTTTTCCTATGGAGTTAATCCTGTATAATGTTGTAAAGGGATGAGGAACATATGCAGGATATTATGCAAGCCCCTCTCGTTCATTCACCCCCTCCTCAATAGTGTCTGTACTGTTTTACCATCAAAGCATGGGAACGCGCGGCTCCTTGTTGACGCCGCCATATGCAAATCTGCGCGTCTGCTCCCCACGCCGGAGTGGTATTGATCACACTGCGCTGTTGTTTTCCACATTTGGAGTTTTGGTTTAATTCTTTACAAACGGCCGGTTAATGTGCCTGGTAAGACTCGTCCAGACGGAGGGACGATCTTCTGATGTGTTTGCACATTGAGAGGCGGTGCACAGTTATTTAACATGCTAATTCTGTGTGTTGTTGAGTTCGTGTTCAAAATGCTGCTTGCTTATGCTTGTATGCGTTCACACGTGATTTGCAACCACGATCCGGTTGTGACCGGATCACCTGAGATCACGATCTCCATCAATCTGCCACCAATTCAGCGTGATCACAAAAACCTCTTCCAACCGTTAACAGCTGTAAAAGACAGATAGATAGATCCCTTTGTTAAAAAAATGTTTTATGAAACTAGACGCATAACTGTGTGATAAAGTGTTAAATGAACAACATCTGGAGGTAACCAGTGTGCCAGGTGTGAGCCAAAAGGGATGCCGGCCAAGTCCATTTTGAAGAAGAAGAAGATCTTTATTAATCCACACATATTGGTCACACAACACACAGCGGGAAGTGGCGGCCGCCAAACACATACACACACGCAGGGAGGGTGGCCTGTGGAAATGCGTCCTCTGCATTTAACCCATCCTGCTGCCCCTCCAGGGGCAGCCAGGAGCAGTGGGCAGCCATTCTGACGGCACCCGGGGACCAACAGCTCCAGGTTTTACATCCACATCTTGGTCAGGGATGTGGACAGGAGAGGCGATCTTCACATGTTTTTAATTGGGGTTCTTTACTCTGTAAGGAGACTCCGCGGAACACGGGGAGAACATGCAAACTCCACACAGGAAGGCCGGGAGATCACCCACCTGGGCACCCCACAGTTAATAGCGCCCCAGGCGGGAATCGATCCCAGAACCTTCTTGCTGTGAGGCAGCAGTGCAAGCACTGTGCCACCGTGCCCCGAAGTCGATCACAAGGAGTCACTGGATGCATGCTTAATGCCAGGTGTGGCTCCAATCAAACGAGCCACGCTCCGAACAGAGGCTTTTGATTGTTCTCTCAAGGTTTTGTAAAATATATCTTGCAGTGGCAGCAATGTCTCGATGAAAAGATAAAAGCAGATGGGCTTAATGACTAAAAAACAGTCAATGGTAAATCAAATACACTAAACAATCTGCAGAGATGTGGATTTGTCCAACAGTGATGGTGTTGTTGATGATGATGTTCAGGGAAAACGTCGAGAGGTCTGTGTCACATGAGATCATATGTGATTATAGATGCAGGGGGGAAAGCCAGCGAGTGTGTGGTGACTCATCTCCTGTGCTCCTCTGAAGGAGATTGGGGCGGGGCTAGGTTGGGGGTGGGCGGGTTGAGCTCAGTGTCGCCTTGAGAGACCCTCACTCGTCACCACTACACTTGATTAGTACATTGTCCTGGACGAGACCCCAGGTGGGCCCGGCGGGGGACCAGGCGTGATGGTCTTTCCTCTGCCCAGTACTATTCCCAGAGGAGCAGGGGGGGCGGGGTCACTAAAAAGTGGGCTTAAAAAGGTCAAGTGATGACCCTCCGCATTCCTTCTCTCTCCGCCTCCTCCTCCTACAAGAAGTAGTCGGTACCTACCCCTACATACTCCCGTCCTCAACCCCTCCTCTATTTACAATGCCTATTTAGTCCGTTAGCGGGCGTGTCTCCCCGGGTCAGTAGGTTATAGTGACGTGCTGTCAGTCATTACTTATTTACATGCTTGTCATTAATGAGCAGGTATAGGAGATTAGGGCTCCAGGATGCCTACGGGGAGACTGTAGACATTGAGGATTGAACCCACAAACTTTTTTGGGCTGGGAGTCAAATACCCTAACAGGTCAGGTGGTCCTGCAGGTTCAGCTCGGCTCGACGTGGAACAATGCATGTAACGCTGTGGCCTGGCGTAGGCTGGCACCACGCAGCATGGGGGTGGAGCTTATCGGTTACCATGGCGTGGAAGGCAGGGAATGTTCAATGTTTACTTCATTCAATAGATTTTTTTTTTTACCAGAGAAAATGACGTTATCTTGCTCACACATGCATTTGCACATATTTTGATTAGAGCAAACACACACACACACACACACACACACACACACACACAACACAAACCCTCTATAATTATTCAGTTCCACACGCATATAATCAGTGTTACATAATAAAAAAAATCACAATTGCACATTGCTGTTCTTCATCTCCAATCTATGCATTCTACACATTCTACCCCCCCCCCCCCCCCCCCCTCCTCCTTGGAAGAGCCCGTTGCCGTGGAGTCATGCATGGGTTGTACTGAACATGTAATCCAATCACAAGAGCAGGGTACCGGGCCTGGACCTGAATGGGAGAGGGAGGGGACCTGGATGTGGATTAGGGTGTAGTAGGATCTGGCAGAGCCCACACACTCAGGGCCTGCACCGCACCACTGCCCGTCCTCTGAAGGCTGGCCCGGGCCATGCAGCAGCAGTCACATGGCCCATGAAGCAGCTGGGTTAGAATGCCATGCTAGCATGGCATTGCATGTCAGATTAGCATTACAACTTGGCATGTCAGGCTTGCATGTTAGACTAGCATGTCGGGTTAGCATGTCGGGTTAGCAGGCTAGCGCGCCAGGCTAGCCAGGCATCTCTCATTGAACATGAATAATACATACATCAAAATACATGGAGGTACATACAGATAAGCAGCACATAGCAGCCATTCATCCTGCACTTCAGAAATTAATTTAGTTAATGTGTGTGTGTGTGTGTGTGTGTGTGTGTGTGTGTGTGTGTGTGTGTGTGTGTGTGTGTGTGTGTCTGTGTGTGTCCAGGCACGTGTGTGTATGTGTGTGTTTTGTATACTGTGCAGTGCATGTTGGGCAGTGCTGCATACGCTTCCTCTCTCTCTCTCTCTCTCTCTCTCTCTCTCTCTCTCTCTCCCCCTCTCTCTCCTTGCTGCACGTCCTATTTCGCAAGTGTGCCAACACACGCAGACATACACACTCACACATACGTACACAATCACAATCTCACACACATGCACACAAGCCAGTTGCCAAGGCAACCGGGAGCTAGGACGAAAGCTGCGAGCAGAGATGGCGCAAGGCACTTGTCGAGTATGCTACCACCGTGTGTGTGTGTGTGTGTGTGTGCGTGTGTGTGTGTGTGTGTGTGTGTGTGTGTGTGTGGTGTGTTTGTGTGTGTGTGTGTGTGTGTGCGTTTTCTGGTGTTAACCTCTAATGAGACAGAAGATTGTCAAGGTGGGGTGGAGGCAACAATATTAACATCCAGAACTAGTAAATAAGGCAAGATTCACCCGTTTGATTACCTGTGTTACCTTTACTGCATTTCCTTTCCCAATACTGCTGCACGTGTACAAATTAATTCCTAATATGCTTCTCCTTCCAAATAATCATCCTCTTCCAGTTATATGCAATATATAACCACCGCAAGAAGGCTAAGAAGGCTTCTTGTGCCTTTATAGCCAGGACAGCGCAGAGAGACAGGAAAGTGCAGGTTGAAAGAAAAGAGGCAATGACGTAGCACAGTGATGTAGCACAGGACTGCGGCTGGGCATCGAACCCGGGTCGCTACATGGTTAGCGCACCAGCGGGTTTGTGTCACATGACACCATAGCACTTGGGCCACTACAGATGTGCTCTAGGGTGGCGATGGGTTTGTGGAGGGTACATATAAAATAACATAAGATACATACCGGGGACACACACTTCCCTGAGACAGAGAAAGTAGAAAGTAGAGAAAGTACGTGGCCAGCGGGCGGAAAACCTCCCCTTGTGCAGGGCGGGGGTGGGGGTGGGGCTGGGGCTGGACGCTGGACAGGCTTGTGAGTGGTGGCTTTGAGGACCCCAAGGACCAAGGGGTGTTTTCCGCTTTGTTGACCTTCCATTGTTTCAAAGGTCCCAGAGGTGCCCGCAGGGGTCGGCAGGGATATCACTCTTCTATTGGGGGGGTGGCGATGTTGATGGTGGTTGGTGGTGGTCCGGTCATCCTTTACCCCCCCCCCTCCCCCGTACACTTGCTCGAGGGAAAAACCAACACACGCCGCCGCCAAAGGTCGCCGCACCATAAGGAAGCAGCAACGTGTGGCGTTCCAGTTCATTTGATGGACTTCAACTTGTGACCTGCGCGTTAGCATTAGCATAGCCCTGGTGCTAGGCGTGGATGACCTTGAGCTTGTCCGCGAGGGGGCAATGGAACCCGGAAAGTATTTAAATATCGGGACAAATGCTAACAACAAATGTTAATTTGTTTTTTCACACACTTTTATTCATTAAATGTTTGGCAACAATTATAATCATATTTAAATATGAATGTGTTATTGACCCCACACATTAAATAAATAATGACTGTTTGAATGAGTGTCTCATTTAAATACAGATATATATTTTGGACGAAAGAATTACAATGCTCTATATTATTGTGGGGAAACAATACCAAAAAACGCAGGGTGCTGGAAACAGGTGTTGACAATATCTCATCTTGCATGTGAACAATACTGTCTCAGTGATTTCAGATGACTTCCTGATGAATCCATGCAAGGATAGAAGAAAAAGACAGACAAAAAGCATCTGTGTCTGTGTCTTTTTTTGTGACGTGCCCCCCCACCAGGATAAAAACGTTGATGATAATTCTACCCTGGAAGCGTCTGACGTGCACAATCTCATGCATTACCATGGGGTCACCCTGCACCCTCGCCCATTATCCCTCACTATGGCAACACCCTGGCGACAACGCTGCTGTTGCTCTCCAGTTACCACCGTCGTCTAAGTTGAAGTAAATGCGGTATTGGTTCGGGCGGTGGGCGGAGGGCTGGTCGGCGCTGGTCTGGTGTCGGTGGCGGTGCGCCCGTGGGTGGCGGTGTGCGGGAGAAGCCGCCCCCCCCCAGCTCGCCGCAGACACTGACAGTCGCCTTGAACTTGAACCCCTCCCCTTCAGAGGTCCCCTTGACCTTCGACCTCAGCTCCCTTTTTCCCGTGCCCCTCGGTGCCCTCGACGGCGGCGGTGGCTTTTGTTGAGCTGTCGGCATTAACTCTTCGCGCCTCCACCCCCCACCTACTCCTCCTCCTTGTCCTGCTCCACCCTACGAGTCTCCCCTCTACACTTCTTCCTGCCCCCCCCCCCCACCCCTCTATGTGACTGGGGGTTTTTTTTGGGTGGGGGGGGTACACCCGTCTAGCCTGTGGCAAACGCCCCCATGGGGAATTTTGTTTTCCCAGAATGCTAATACGTAACCCACAGGTTCCATTCCCACATTCGGCTTCACAGATTTATCCCTTTGTTTTTTGAGGGGGGGGGGGGGGGGCAGTATAGTTCTGGTGGGTTTTGTCCTCCCATGATGAGTTAGACGAGGGAAGCTCTATTTAGGAGTCTGTCACAGCCCAGTGATGGATGTATTAGCGATTGGGGAGATTTGTAAAAAAAAAAAACCTCCAGGAATAGCCTTGGCATTTAGCTTGACTTACTATTTAAAGTCTATTTAAAGTGCCCGCGAGTTGTATGAGGCATTTTAATAAAATATGAAACACCAAAGCTAACAGATTGCAATGTTTTTGTTCTTTTCTACATTTGAACTCGTGCTGCTCAATGCATCCTCTTTGTCACTCGGTGTCCTCCAAGCTGCCATTTGAACTGGAAGTCAACTGCACCGATTAACATGTTCCCAAACTCTCTGAGCTCCAGTGATGTTCCGTTTAACAAGACTGTAAAACCAAGTGCACGCCGAATCTCCATGCTCTGCCCTGTTTATAGGATGTCCCTCCCTCTGTCTGGTTGTCCTCCCGGGGGCCCCATGCCCCTGTTGCACCTCCCACACGAGGAAGCATGTTTTGAGCGTGTTTGAGAGCCTTGTCGGCAGAATCCGCATCTGAAGGCGATCAAATGATGACCGTGAGCATTTAAGGCGACGTGTTTCTGCTCGATCGCGTCCGAGCGGTTGGAGCGAGCGGTCCGAACGTCTTGATAGTCAGGAAATGCTGGCGGACGCGCGCAGAAAACGGGAGAACGGGGAGCGGAATGATTTAATGTGCTAATTTCTCTCAGGTCTTTTTGGGCCGTTGACAGGCAAGTGTAATGGTCCTTCAAGTAATGGAATCAACCACTCAAGTAACACAGCACAGAGTTTGGGTCTGGCATGCACACATGCACACGCACACACACACACACACACACACACACACACACACACACACACACACACAGTCCCTTGCACACACACACACACACACACACAGATATAGAGCAAGTAGAAAAGCAAGCCCCTTCTTAGCATATGAATGACATCGCTATAAAGTTAGCCGATGGGCGAGGCCGCAGCAGAACTGAGGAAGGGAGGGACCGCTGGAGGAGCCCCATCATTCAACATGTTCGCCCGCCTCGTGCTAACTACTTCACATTCCACAACAGTGTTCTCCTCGCACCCTAAAAAATATATGTTCATGTTCACCCATGATGGAAATGTACCATGTTACATTGAATAGAATGCTTCTTCTACCTATGGCCTGTCATCACTAATGTGTCCATGCTGCTCTAAGCTGTTCTGTTGTTCCAAAAAAAAAGTTTATTGGAATTCGTCCACGGTTTATGTAGTATGTGATGTTTAATCACATTTTATCAAACACATTTACATATATAAATGATGAAACGCGATAGACCAGTGGCTCCAAACCTTTGACTTTAGGTGTACCACTCAATTGACATCAAGACTTTCGCGGACCACCTCATATGCAAACAGTGACACATATATATATATATAAATACACATGCAGTGGCAGAGCAAAGCGAACCAGCACCCTCTTTACACACAATTACTACTGCGAGAAGGCCGTGGCCAGTGGGGAACAGTGGAGAGACAGTCAGCTTGCTTATGCACCCAGTTTGAACAAATTAACAGAAAACATCAATGGAAAACATAAGATGCGCAAAGCAACACTATTTTTTCCATAATAATAACAAGCCATAATATTATCTTTACTGAACAATATTTATAATATAGTTATTTTCAATTATCTATACAGTGTTAATCTATACAGTGTTAAACATCTGAGATCCATTCTTCCACTCTCCCCTGCCTACACTATAAGCTATTTTACTCGACAATCATTTTATGCTCCATATTTGTGCAACACATGTTTGAATGTAAAGTTAATGTACAACACGAAGGCTCAGGTGTCTGTGATGTGGAGCACCAGCCTGTGATAGGTGTCAGCAGTCTCCTGCACACATACAGTCTACAAATGTTCTCACTTTGCCCGTCCCGACACAATTATTGGACAGAGATACCCTATCAGAGATAAGTGGGTGGAACCACATGCTCTCAGTGCATATTTGGGGTCTTCCCCTCGTTGCCTTTCCCCCTCTTCATCCCAAAAAAGATGTCTTAGCTTGTGTCACCCTGCTAGCTAGAAGACTGACATTGACCAATTGGAAATCAACACGATATTCTTCTCAGACCCACTGGATAAGAGACAGCCTTTATTTTCTTAGATTGGAAAAACAGACTTTCATAAAGTGGCCCCTTGAATACATTTGGGGTCCATTGTTCCAATTTGTTAGAGAGGATAAATGTCCCATTGGTTTCCTCATTGAAGCAACTTAATCCATCACAATCAATATTGTGTTTATTGTGGCAGGGGTGGTGTGCCGCTGTAGCCGCGGCACTGTCTGTTCCTGACGCAGCTTACTGTTATCTCACTGATGTTTATTTTGTGTGTTTGTTCATGGTTGTGTTGTTTTAGCTTTCTCAGTCTCTATCAGCTATTTTGGTGGTTAGCAATATGTCAATTTTCACTTTGTCCCATCTTTTTAGAAAGGGAATGTATACGTTTTTACTGACTTTATAAACGCTCTGATGACAATCGTATGTTCTTGCAAACCCCAACGAACATAAAAAGAAACAACATCTGCTTTTGCGCATACAGGGGGCCGTACTTGGCTGCCAAGCGCTTTGCCGCCATTTTGTGTTGGGTTACTGAATAGAGTGGCCGCGCTGCAACGCCAGGAGGCCGCGCACAAAGGTGGACGGTTTCTGAACAGATGCCCGGTTTTAGTTTATTTTCTTGGCACTGGCCACGCTTTGGATCCAAGCGCACGCATCCTTGGTCCTAGCAACCGGTTACAAACGCACTTCCCTCCAAAATCACACACACCACGGTGCTCCTCAGGGCACATTCCTGCATACCAATGTTGGTTCTGAGCAACTCGTGAAAGGAACAGCACCCTCGTTCCTAGACCCTTGGACTTGCACCAAAACCCGCCATTTCTCCGGTTCATTTCTCAGCGCCCCACCCTCCCTTCGCCCCTTGTGTGGGTGTCCATCAAATTGTCATGGGTGTAAAATGCGAGGGCGAGGCGCGGTGCTTATGCTAAACCAATCCCGGCAACGTTTAGGTCATTGCGTCGCCATCTTGACGCGTCTGACTCACCCGCTGACAGTGTAAGTTGCGAGCAGCCATTTTGTGTTTATGTCACACACACACACACACACACACACACACACACACACAAAATACACACCCACCCTGTATAGCGGCGACTCTCCCTAACTGACAATCACTTCCTCTTCACGCCACGATTTCATGACTTTGTCCCCGTCCTCGATATCCTCTCCAAATTGAATAAATCAAGACTTTGGAGGCGGCCCAGCGCATCCCGTGCCCTCCAGAGGAACCCTGGCGAGCGGCCGCGGCGCTCCGCCCGTCCGACCGCCAATCCAACATGGCTGCCCCCGACGACGCGGGTGTACAGTGTGTCTCCGGCGCGGCTCCTCGCACGGTGCTTAACATCAACACTGTGTTCATTAAGGCCGACGGCGCTTGGCCGACACTACTCTCCCCTTGGCAGCATGACAAGAACAGTGAATCAGATTATGAGGCCATAAGGCATTCAAGCAACACTGGGGGCGACTGGAAACAAAACAACCAAAAAAAAAAGGGAGGGAAAGCCTGGCGCCTTCTCTTGGGATCGTAGCGCCGTATATATATACGGCCGACATAATGTAATTGCAACCTGCCGCGGTTAATAAGGGCACTGTAATATTTGCATATGAGCGTTTATTTGTAATGTGGCCTCGTTTCGCGGTGCACTACAGCTGTAAACAACGGCGGCAGTGGCGGCGGCGGCGGCGGCGGGCGAGGCGAGGCGAGCTGTTAAAAACGTACACGAGGACACAGACGACGACGCGGCGGAGGAGGAGGAGGAGGAGGAGGAGGAGAGGAGGAGGAAGGGGAGGAACGGGGGAGGGGACGGGGGACGCTGCACCATTTCACCAGAATTAAACCTTTTCATTGAATTACACGAGACGGGACAAAGGAAGGGGGGACGCATGAAAGGAGTGTTGTGATAAACCGGTACTGTAAAGGGTTACGTTTCATTTGTTTTACAGTGGGATTAGCCTCTTTTACATGACAAAGCTAATGAATTGCGAGGGGGGCCCCCATATGTCGGCACTGGCGCGTCGGCCATATGTGGTGCGATACAGAGAGTCACGCAGGGGGTACTGTATGGCGCGGCGGAAACTGCAGGAGCAACACAACAGGCAACCCAACCACTCATTACTGCCCACAATAAAATCACTGCCACGTTCTTTGTTTGCTTTCAATCTGAAAAAAAGGCAATATAGGTCCATGCTTGGTGTGTGTGTGTGTGTGTGTGTGTATGTGTGTGTGTATGTGTGTGTGTGTGTGGCGTGTGATTCTTCCTCTCTTTTGTGCGAAGTCCATCAATCACACATTTCGGGGTTCCCTTTCAGCGCACGGCTGCGTGTTGCTGTACCCATCTGCATTGCCTTTTATACTCTAATTGAGCTAATGTTTCGCCAGGATGTGGGGATGTGTGTGTGTGTGTGTGCTGAGGAGACAACACATGTCGCCGATCCTTACGATGTCATATACGTATTACGATGCACATGTGTAAATGTACACATTAGGTGGTTTTTCTAATTGCGGTATTTCTTCACTCATTTGGTGCGACCAAATTATCACTGCAATCAATCCACGTGGAGATCGGAGCTCTTTAATTCACTATTAATTAACCGACTATTTCATGATTTAACCTTGGTTGAGCCACGGGGCTGTTTATTATTCAGCCACGGAAACCGCTTTGGCGTGAATTGTAGTTTTATTGACAACGTAACAACGAAAGGTGTGTCCAAGTGTAAAGAACTTTCCAGACATTTATGTAGACACACAGTTACTCTGTTAATGGCCCGTGAATACAGTGGCCCTGAGCACAGGGGCTCCCCTGGGGGACACTAGTCGGCTCTGTTGTGCCACAGCAGCCGCCTTCGTATGTGTGAAGAAGTCATTTTATTTTTATTTGAAAATATAACATAAATATTGAGTTACCTATTACGATAACGTCCGTGGAGCTAATAATTGTGTAAATGCAGGCGGGTTAATATGGGAATTAAGGGCATTAAAGTGTATATCTCGTGATTTGTATTTATTGCAGTATATAGTGTGTATTTTGCTGGTGGAAGACCAAGCTAAACATATTAGCATATTTGGAGTTCCTTGGTGTGAGGATATTTTCAAATCCCTGCTTTATCTTTGGCTTTACATTTTACACCAAAAATATGGTGGCTTTTATTGTCTTTATGAATCTCTTCTAAGTCTCACTCTTGGATTGAACTTGGTATCTCACTGTAACAGCTTGGGATTTAACACAACTAAACTAACGAATTGAAAAGACAAACGTGAAACTTTTTTTTTTCTTTGTTTTCAATGTAAACCTTTATTGAACGAGTTTCCATACAAAGGCACATGTGGTGAACAAATATGATATGATTAGATTGCATAACACACTTATTGCTAGTGATTAAAAGCAACATATAAACATCACACATCAGCATCGCTATACTAGATTTGTGCAAAAAGAGGGTTTAGTGCAACCAATAGAATTACAATTAAATCACAATACATGTCTTAATGCCCCTGAAATGATATCAGAGGAATGATTTTTTTTTTTTAACTGGAGATTAAAAACATAATTTCAAGTTTATTCATGCAGATAAGTAATTGTCTTGAGCACTGGGATGTACATGATTATCAAAAGAATACATTTTCCAAATTAGGGGCCAGGATATTTTCCCTTGAACCAACAGAAAAAGCACTGCATAGATTGTTAAAAAGTAATATTTAAAAGATTTGCATAGATTATCAATCGTAATAAAAAATTTGCCACTTCCCGAAAATTAATATAGAATGAATTAAGCCGTGATATTACTTGCTTTATTGCCTTTGTGTGTGTGTGTGTGTGTGTGTGTGTGTGCGTGTGCGTGTGTGCGTGTGTGCGTGTGTGTGTGTGTGTGTGTGTGTGTGTGTGTGTGTGTGTGTGTGTGTGTGTGTGTGTGTGTGTGTGTGTGTGTGTGCATAAGTATGTGTGCAGTGCACATATGATCAATGTCAGGAAATGAAGGCAGTGTTTGAGACCGCTGTATCAGGCATGTCTCATCTGAGGACGTATTACTGCAACGTTAAGAGCTACTAGCTACTAGCTGATAGCTACTAGACGATAGCTGGTAGCTGCTAGATGGTTGCTTATAGCTGGCAATAAGCAAGCTAGCAATTACTAGCTTATAGACAGCAAGCAATTGGTAGCTAGTAACTGGAAGCTAGTCGCCGATAGCTTGTGGCTAACTGATAGCTAGTAGCTCATAGGTGGTGGCTGCGAGCTAGTAGCATGTAGTGGTTAGCTGGCGTGTGCCAAAGCCAAGCATCTCAAAGCGTGGCGAGCTTTAAAGCGAGGATTTAATCACATGGGCTGCATTGAGCCTCGTTTAGCCTGCACCACCTGCCTACCACACACAGTTGTGCCATCAGAAATACTTGATGTATAAATGCTGAAGCTGATTAAGGTCAGCAGGGAGCCACGCGGAGAACAGCTCAGGCTCTGTCGATGGCAAACCCGCGAGCCTCGCTAAACGTGACGTCTTAATGAATGCAATTCTTTTAAGACGTGCAATTCACGTGTGAAAGCTCACGCACACTCACACCCGGCAACACGTGGCGTGTAAATTATGTTTTAGTGCATTAACGCTTAGTGCTTTTACTACAGACTCCTTTAAATGATTTTCATCAGTAGTCTAAAATGGTGGGGCTTTTATCAAGCCATATATTAACCTCGTATGAGCTGAGCACACACACCAAAATAACAAAATAACCAAAGAATAACAAAATTAAGCAAAACAAAAAAATAAACCGTTGCATAGAGTATAAAGACGACGGCTCACTCTTCATCCATTGTGTCAGCTGACACACGGAGCCGTCCAATCACAGTGCAGTATCCTTCACTGCTGCCGTGGGCCACACATTCAAATGTCTTCCTAGCAACTACAACAATTAACTAATAGAACATAAATGCATAAATGTAACTAAAGATGGGCTAAAGTAAAGTTATTAAAAAATGAGGGGTTCTTAAGGGGTGTCTATGTTAGTTGAACCAAACACGCGGATTGGAATATTTACAGAGGTAATACAGAGGAATTGTCATTTATTTAAAACAGAGCAGCTCCCAAATAGGACGGTTTCCGATCACTCGCTCCAACACCACATCATCTTGTTGCAAAAGGAGTCTGGATTATTCGGCATAGAAGCCTACTAGCTTGGAGGAGAGGGAAATAGAACAGATAGGGGGTGAGGCGTGGCGGTAGGTGGTAAGTTAGTACTGCTGGTGGTAAGTCCACGGGGAGCATGATGTTGGATGTTACAAAGGCCTTCGGGCTCCTCGCTGCATCCATGGTCTCCCCATTCATTGGGTGTCCACGCTCGCTTGTTTCAACACCTCGCCTGGGGAAGAGAAACATGAAAGTATAAGATAGGTGGTTCAACTGTTGAAGGCTATTTGTTTGCTACCAGATGGTGACACAAACACATTTTTATCAATGTGAAGGCAATGAAAAATGTCCCGATGTTTCTCCCGACAGTTCGGGGAAAAAAACAAAGGTGTGCAGTAATTCACGAGCGCAAGAAAGAGTAATCGGGGTCGTTTTAAAACGGGGATTCAAGCGCGCGTGGCCTAAATCTGGCAGAGGGAGCAGCCCGGCACTGAGTACGAGGCCAGAGGATTGATGGCAGAGCTAGCGGGGAGGCTGGTACGCCGCGGTCCTTTAATACAAAGAGGAAGCATGTGACTCGCGCTAAGCTACGGCTACGTTTGACTTCAGACGCGGCTCGCTAAATCCGAGCAGCTCAGACAACGGAAACTTAAAATATTGACAGAGGGTCACACGAGTACTGCACGTGGTCGCTGAAAGTATTGTGGGGTGGGGGGTGTTGAAGCTTAGCATAGCTATATCCAAAAGCTGCTGCTAATTAGCCATAGCATAGCAGCATTACAATGGGCTGGGCAATTATCTAGCATTGTATTAGCCGTGCTATTATGCATTACGCCGTGTCTTAGCAAGGTTGCTTTTAATGAGTGATGGGGGGGGGTATGGGGTAGGGGGGGGGGGGGGGGGTATGGGGTGGTGGGGGGGTGCAAGGCGTGGGGGGAGAACAGGCATGGCTAGGCTAAAGGAACTAGCGCACAATGGAAATGTGAGCGAAGACTGACGTGGTGACAGAGGAAAGCAGTTTTGGGTATTGGTGTCGCGTTGAGTTATGGGCATCACTGTGTTGTTTTTGTTGAGGGCCCCACGATGAATACGCTTGTTAATGGCAAATTTACAGCCCAGCATGGGGGCCAATAAAACCAGGGGAAGGAGCCCATGATGAGAGTGATTGGGATTTTTCGTGTATGCGTGCGGATGTGTGTGCGGGGTTAGGGTGGTGGTGGGGGGGGGGTGGGGGTTGGAGGGAGGGAGGGAGCTGAAAGCGAGAGAGGAAGGTGGAAGGCACTAGTAATTAAGAGACTGAAAGGGTGTGAGAGGGGGGAGAGGGGGGCCGCACACGGCTCAGGGCAAACTTTGCGCTGGGGACCCCCTCTTCGGTCATTTTGGACCTCCCCTCATTTAACCACCACCACCACCCCTCTCTCTCTCTACACCACCAACACCCCCCTCTCTCTACACCACCACCACCACCACCCCTCTCTCTCTACACCACCATCACCACCACCCTTCTCTATCTCCACCACCACCACCACCCCTCTCTCTCTCTCTACACCACCTCCATCACCACCGCCATCCCCTCTCTCTCTACACCATCGCACTCGACCACCCCTCTCTCTCTACACCACCACCACCACCCCCCTCTCTCTACACCACCACCACCACCCCTCTCTCTCTGCACACCACCACCTCCACCACCACCCCCTCTCTCTACACCACCACCACTCTCTCTCTACACCACCACCACCCCTTTCTCTCTACACCACCACCACCACCCCTCTCTCTCTACACCACCATCACCCCTCACTCTCTCTACACCACCACCACCCCTCTTTCTCTACACCACCACCACCACCCCTCTCTCTCTACTCCACCACCACCCTCTCTCTCTCTACACCACCACCACCACCCCTCTCTCTCTACACCACTACCACCACCAGCCCTCTCTCTACACCATCACCTCCACCACCCCTTTCTCTCTACAACACCACCAACACCACCCCCTCTCTCTACACCACCAACACCACCCCTCTCTCTCTACACCACCACCACTCCTCTCTTTCTACACCACCACCACCACCCCTCTCTCTCTCTCTACACCACCGCCACCCCTCTCTCTCTACACCACCACCACCCCTCTCTCTACACCACCACCACCCCTCTCTCTCTACACCACCACCCCACCCCTCTCTCTCTACACCACCACAACCACCACCCTCTCTCTCTACACCACCACCACCACCACCACCCTTCTCTCTCTACACCACCACCACCACTCCTCTCTCTCTACACCACCACCACCACTCTCTCTCTCTACACCACCACCACCAACACCACCCCTCTCTCTCTACACCACCACCACCACCCCTCTCTCTCTACACCACCACCACAACCACCACCCCTCTTTCTCTCTACACCACCACCACCAGCCTTCTCTCTCTACACCACCACCACCACCACCACCACCACCGCCGGCGCCCCAGCCCACTCCTGACTCTGAGTGAATGGTTATCACAGTCCTACAGTGGGCCCATCTACAAACAGTCTCCCGCCGGCCGTTGAATGGAGCGCAGAGCTGAACAAACAGTTGGCCTGTCACTTCAATGGGAGCTCCAGCCATGAACTCACAGTCCTTCCCAGGCCCCCCACCCCCCACCCACCCACCCACCCCAGCCCATCAGGGTGAGCGGGACGACGGAGGCTGCGGTAGTCGCCGCCATGAGACAACAAGGGGGAACAAACATGGGGGATGGGGGAGGGGAGCAGACAGACATTGGGAGGCCCCCCTATACGTGCCAGTGTCGGAGTGGGTGTGTGTGGGGGGGACCCCTGCCATAGAGGTTCCCAAGGCTGGTGCACTTGCTGGGGGTGGTTAGTGGGAGGGGGTGGGGGGGTGCCCCAGCTGCCTGCTGGCCCCTCCTCCCCGCTGCTCCCCAGCACTCCTCTCCAGTCTGGGTCGGAGGGGATTGTGGTGGCGGCGGTGGTGGTGATGGGAGGGGGTGAATGGTGGTGGTGTTGGTGGGAGAAAAGGGGAGACTGGGGGTGGTGGTGGTGGTGTTCTGCAGACGGGACAGTGTCTGATCGCCTGCCCCAAGTCCCAGCTCTTCCAGACCCACACACACACACACATACGCACACACACACACACAGACACACACATACACACACACACACACACACACACACTCACACACACACTCCCAGGCGCAAGCTGCTCGCCATGCCCAACCCCTCCCCCTTCCCTATACCCCCTTACACCCCATCACCTTCTAGCTAGCTACCCTCCCCCCTCCCCCCTGGTTTCTCATCATCTCATTAGCCAGGGCCAGCCACTCCGCTGTCTACTGTTTTCATTGTTTTGAGATCTGCATAATTTACACAGTAAATTGAGATCGGCCCCCAGACCCTTTCTGCTCAATCTACCACCTGTTTCGGGGGCCTGGCCATGATTGGTGAGCTTGGCATCTGACACAGTTGCCACCGCTCGTCTCCGGCGAGCCAAGGGAAGCCGCCGTGCCAGCGAAGACCACTCAGAATTATAAATGAGCAACATCATTGTATCTCTTCAAATTAGACGTCGTGCCATTCAGGATGCCTTCTGGATTCTCCGTTCAGAGGCAGGAAGAGCAGATGTTTTTTTTCGTTGCCGCTAAGCTTTCCCAACTGGTGATGTCACCTTGGACCTTCAGTGTGAAGGTGCATCAGGGTGTCTAGCAAACAATCACAGCGGGGGGGAACGGGGGGGTGGGGGGTGGTGGGCACCAGGAAGGTGACCAGGCGTCCGCTAGACGCAGGCTACTGTAAGTTAGTGTTAGCATCATCTCTGACCTCCACTCCATGGACACAAAGAAGAGAGGGGGTGGGGGGGGGGGGGGAGACAATGGTATCCATTGTTTACCGTCTCCCTTACTTAATCAGGCCCGGACGACACTAATTGGTGTTTTGGTTTAAGCGGTTTTTAAACTCTTGGAGCTGCACGGCTGGAATAATGCAGCAACACAACAAGCTTCCTCGGGTAGAACAATGGCCGACTTGTCTGAGCTCTCGGCTGAAACCAGCGGCGGCACAAAGAGAGTCTTCCAGTGGAGAGACGCTTGACTATCACTGCTGCCGCCATCCCTACCTCTCTCTCTATCCCTCTCTCTCCCTCTCTCTCTGTCTCTCGCTCTTCTCCTGTCTCTTCCTCCTCGATCTCTCTCTCTCTCTCCCTCTTCTTTGCTCTGTGTTTGTGCTGACTGAAATATATTTAGTGCCTGGCTCAGGGATTTTCCTTAGTTCACCTGTGCTGTATTAACAATTTACAAGTTAATGTATTCACAATTATTGAAATCTATATTAAAATCAAAGTCTTTTTTTTTAATTACCAAAAATCTTTATGGAGAATTTATAATCTAAATCAAATAATGTTGTTTTTTTTAATTGTTATTGTTATTTGATTTGTTATTGTAAAAAATATTGTAATAAAATATATTATATATGTAGTATTCTCCTGGTAGCCGTGGATACGCTGGTTAATACGCGGTGCGTGGCTCATCCAAAATGGCCCCTGCCGCCATGTCAGGGCCGTGTGTGCCAGCATGGCAGCACGACGCCCACATGGGACCCACAAAACAGGGCGCTGCCCGACCGCAAGCCCCCCGAACACCGCGCACTAACAGCAGAGTGATTTAATACGAATCCACATACAAACACACACACACACACACACACACACTCCGCCCACAGCGACCCCCACCCCCCGGCACATCTTGTGAATTCCGTAATTAACAAACGCATCAGAGGTGATTAAACGGCGAGGCTACAGCTGGCTAAAGAGCGGGAACGAGCCAGCGGCGAACAGGAGAGAGAGAGAGAGAAAGGACGGCCAATGGATGGTGTTTTGCCGCGCGTGTGCTTGTGTGTGTGCGTGCACGCGTATGTGTGTGTGTGCGCGCGTATATGTGTGTGTGTGTGTGTGTATATGCGTGCATGTGTGTGAGAACAGAAAAGAAGGTGGCCACGGTGTTGTTGTTACCTGCTAGCCGTGTAGCATTCTTCCTCCTCCTCCTCCTCTTCCATTTCGTGCCAGGGTGGTTCTTCTAAGATGGTGGCGCGGGGGGCTGCGGCGTCGCAGTACGGGTAGGAGCGCGACCGCAGCCTGCCGAGGATGGCAGGGAGCGGGGGGACGGGGAGGAGAGGGGTGGTGGTGGATGGGTGGGCGGCGGGGGGAGGCTGGTGGTGGGCGGCGGGGGGGGGGAGGAGGCAATGCAGGCGGGGAGGGCAGCGTCAACAGCAGCCCCTCCTCCTCCTCTCCTTGTTTTCAGCCTGGTTTCTGCCAGCGTCCCCTCCGTGGTACGCTGCTACCGCTGCTGCTGCTGGAGGTGGAGGTGGTGGGTAGTGGTGGTGTTGGAGGTGGTGGTACCCTGAACACAGAGTCAGGGAAGAGGGGGAAATCAGGAGGGCATAGCCTGAGTATCTTGTGGTAGTGTGTGGTTCATCCATCACATCACACACACATACGCCTTGCTCACAGTAGAGCACAATCACACACACACACACACACACACACACGCATGGAGCAATGTGCACATAAACATGCATGCAGTCGCACTTACACACACACACACACACACACAGTGTATCTCTCTCTCTCTCCCTCTCTCTCCCTCTCTCTCTCTCTCTCTCTCTCACACACACACACACATGCTCACACCTTTTCATGTCTGTTCTCATGGTACAGTCTGCCCCTGAGCATGCAAATGACTTTCATTATGCAAATGAATGCAAATCAGATCCAACCATCTGAGAATCAAGGCTGGGAAAGGAGAAAAAAACTCAACACAGAGATTGAATGAAAGAATGAAAGAGAAAAAGGACAAGAGAGAAATCCTTTTGAGTGGCAGTAGGCATCAAGTTAGGTAAACGCTGTGGAGCCAACAACAGCTGTACAATTGGCCAAACACCATTACTTTCTTTATTGTATATATACTATATATATATATATATATAGACATATATATATGTGTCTGTGTGTTTTATTTTTACACACAATACTACCAGATTTACATAAGGTTTATGCATTTGCCCTCACATGTGTAACACATGCAAAAAAAGCTTGATTCTTCCATCTTCAAAGTACAACGGTTCACAATGCTGCATCTCCAGCATGATTGACGTTGTGAACAGCGTTTTTTTTTTTTAAAGCGTTGTGGACATTTACCAGCTGAACTCACAGGTGCCATCGGACACAGGACCACTGCAGCATGTGCTACGCTATGGACTTCCTATTGTCTTATCCGTTAATTCATGCCCTGTGTTTCCCCCCCCCCCCCCCCCGTTTAAACACTCCCACCGTTAGCACACCAGGCTCTGCGGTGTCAGGCAAACCCGTTGACAAACAATAAGCCACCTTAAAGCAATCTGTACGTTACATTGCAGGAGCAGCACCCTAAACATGATGTGGACGTTATAGGCAGGCAACAAAAAAAAAACCTGCTTACGTCCGCATCGTGGCGGCTTGTGAGAATGGATGTGCGTCACCGCCCGCCACACACACACGCGGTCTGGCTGCTTACTGGCTGCTCGTGCGAAGCGGAGGGGGCTTGTGCCGTTTATCCTACTATCGCCTGGCATGGGCAGAGTCCACAACACACCTCACAGGTTTAGCCTAGGAGTAGTGCCTCATTTACCCCCACCACCACCACCACCACCAACATCACCACCCCCCACACACCACCAACCCCCCCCCCCCCCACACACACACACACACACACACACACACACACACACACACACACACTCCCCACCTCCACTGCCCCACTCCCCCCACCACCCGCCATTCAGAAGCCGCAACAATGGGCAGTGAGTAATCGCTGCGCGGAGCACGCTGTCTGATTTTGCTAATTCTGTGAAGCGAGCAGAAAGAATCCTCCATTAAGGCGTTGGAGGAGGGAGCGGGAGCCTTTGTCTCAGGGTGTCATGAGAGGGGAAGGCCCCCGTCTGGTGGCAGAGGCTGGGGCGAGGCAGGGTGCCGGCGACAGGGGTGACTTGGAGTGTGGGAGAGTTGGGAGGGGCAGAGCTACAGGGGGTGGGGTACGAGTGAAGGGTGGCAAACCTCTCGTAATTGGCACTTGACATTTTTTTTTGCCACTGGTACTAGAGGGGGCCAGCTTTCAAGCCCACTCCGGGTCCTTGTTGGAAAAGTGCCTTATGCAAATATGGAGAATGCTCTCCATTGTGAAGCCTCTGATATTAACAGCTCAGGCAACAATGGAATTGTGTGCTTACTCTGGACTCGTAGGTGTGTGAGGGAGAGTGCCAGACAATGGAGGCCGGGGTGGCTTCAGTCTCAACAGGCCCTTGATTGGACGCTTTGCCAAGTCATTTTCAACGAGAATGGGTTTTCTTTTTTCACTGTGGACAGAAGCGTTCACTAAAAGCTTAATTAACGAACGACACAAACAAAATGTTGGATTCTCTTTGCGTGTGGTGGTGTACTTTTGCCTCCTTTCAGTCTCTCGTGATAGGGAAGGTACAGGTGAGAGATTCCATCTTGGATTATCTTTGCAAGATGCAACCTCTTCCTTTTTAGGTTCTAAAGCAGAGTGTGTCTTTGTGAGAGATGTGGTTTGTGGATTTGCTGCTGCACTTATGGTTTGATTTGGGTAAATCAACATTGTTTAGTCCAAACAGAAAACTTTTTGGACAAAACAAATCACTGGCAGTGAAATTTAGCTTAGGGAGTGAACTGCACTTTTAAAAGCACTCGGGGTGAAGGCATGGCTAACTGAATTCCATCTTTATCCTTGCAGAAATGTAAAAATCATTATGGAGAGGCGAGCGGAGCGTCATGTCTTACCAAAAGATGTGACCCCTCCCCAGTGTTCACCCCAGTCTAAAGTACACCTGTTACTGCCAAGTTGCAAAACCTAATCTCCTTTTGTCTGGGTGGGCCTGCTGACTTCTGTGAGAGCTTGAGTTACATTTATTTCTCTGTGAGCTGCAGGGTGGCGAAGGTTCCGCTGCTGTTGTAGCCGTGCAGGGCCCAGCCTTCTGCTTTGGCCCAACAGCGAAGGCCCATTTTTCCCAAAACCCCATTGCCGTGTTCCGTGGAGAGAAAGAGAGGCAGAGAAAAGGGGGCAAGAATCACTGGGTCTTATTCAGGAAAACGTCTGGCTGCATGGACCCGGTGGTGCTGAAAGGGACGCAAAGGGGCCCATTGTCCCCCAGTGACAAGTGGACTAGCTCTATTGACTGTAAAGACTACTGGTGGGGGGCCGGCAGAGCCGGATCACAATGGCTGTTTTTCTACTTGACACTTAGAGTCTAAATCTGCTTGCCTAGTGCATGAAAGCTAAGAAGGAAAAAAATACACCACCTCCTCCCTCTCCCTCTCCACCTTCAGTTTCTCCTGCATCCTTTCTATGCTCTCTTTCTATTTCAGACATTGCCATGGGATAGAGAGAGAAAGAGAGGCAGAGAGTGAGAAAGAGAGGCCCTGAGGTGATTGTGGAGAACTCCAACCAATTCTGTGCCATTTGCAGGCAGACAAATCGAAGGCAGTCTGCTCTGGGGTCCCAAGCGTGAACTGTTAGTGATATAACTGTGCCACACACAGAGACGGCACACAAAACCCACTGTAGCATGACATACATCTCCCTGGGCACTGCTCAGGGTATTGACACAAACTGACTTCATTTCCTCTGCACACCACACACTTCAAGTAACTCAAAGGGGAAACTAGCCAATTGTAACACATGCAGACACAAATCTGTGAAACTAGACCTTGTGAAATACAGCATATAACATTGTTAAATACAAGTCTGTCAATCCAATTGGCTGCTTCCCCAATTCATCTCAATAATGAGTCTATTAATGGCGTTGCACCAATGTAAAAGTGATCTCCTCGGAGCCACAATAAAAAGGACGGTGGCAGTTTCTCCCGGAAGATCCAGCGTCAGAGGCAGGTAGTACTCAGCCCACAGAGGGGGTGACATCTCCAGCTGTCACTTTCCGTCAGGGCCCTCGTTTCGCTCCCTCAGCCTCAAGCCTCAAATGTCACACTCAGCACCTGCAATGCAGCAGCCCAGGACGCAGGGCTGGATCAGATTGACATTGTAAGGTGAGGCTGCTATCGCACGCTCACTTAGACGTGGCAGCAGGATGCCCGGGCATTTGTACACTGTCACGCTGAAACTCAAACCTGCAAAACGTAACTATGCGATGCCCCGTATGTCACATGTGGGCCATGTTTAGATTTCTCAAAATTTCGACATGCATTTACGTAACTGTAGCTTGCCGAAACTAGCCTGCTAGCGACTCCCCATTATACGCTATGGAGCAGAGAACCCGGGCTGGACCACGGGGAGTAATCCACTAGTGGCCATACTCTGCTTGACTGCCCATCTTGCGTGTATAAGAAGAAAGGAAATCACACCGCCAATCAGCCACCTTCACCGCCCCAAGGTAGCAGGGACCTGATTGACCAATTACTCCTTGCCGTGGGCCTACTGTATAGGACGATGAAGCTGTTCATGCTTCCTCACTCTTAGCTTGCATGACTGGGGTGGAGTGGGGGTGTTGGTAGCGGGGAGAGGGGGGGGGGGGGTGGTTATGCTTGATTGGCCCCTGGATCACTGAACCCCTTGCGCACACACAGTGGCATTCAACAAGATCATCGTCCAGCCTTTCCACACGGTGAAACGTCGCGCAATGGAGGCCTTTCCATGGCCCATTCAGAACCAAGCCAACTGTCACGTCAAATCAAACAACAGCCAGCACCCCAAATCAAACATCTCTCCATGCAAAGGAGCAATGGGGTACAGAGTAGATGGGGGTGGGGGGGATCAACACAATGCCTAACTCAACAAAACTGGCCTCAAACAAATTCTTGTCTCTTCACTAAGAAGCCTCCAGGGGAGTTGGGAGCCAGGATTAACTGGGAGGGAACATTCTTAACTTCCACCATCCCATCCAAGTTGGCGCGCGGGGGGGGGGGGTGTGGGGCGGGGGCAAATGTATAATTCATAGCACCGTATGGAGCGCCTTCCAGTATAATGGCAACCAAATTATTTTCATATTGCATGTTCTTTTGATGGCCAGCACACAAGGAACAGAGCCCGCATTCATGATGCAGTCACATTCAACAGAGGGGTCGAGCAAAACCTTCTTCGTCTTCTTCTGGCCTACCGATTAGCTGACGTGTTAACCAGCTTGTGAAAGAGTCCACAGCCTGGCTGGGGTGAAGGGGTGCATGTGACACTGCCTGGGCTTTTGTGGTTCCAGGCCCATACAATGAAGGATGGCCGAGCTAGCGCATGCTACCTCATGCGCTAGCCATCATCACGGGGCTTACTAGATTTAACGTTAGCCTGTTGCCGTGAGGGTCGTGGCCATAATCGATCTATAAGCCTAATCTATAAATCACTATAAGGAGCTTTGAGAATATTCGGTACGGCGATTTCTAAAGTAATGTTGGCATCAACATGGCATCAACTCCTCACAACACCTGAAATAAGATGCAATATTATGCAATCAATGACTTGCTGCTATTAAACGATCTAAAAATGAATATGTGCAGAGAAATTGCAGATTAGCAAATAACAAAGGATTTCTTCGTATCTCACACACACACACACACACACACACACACACACACAGATTTAGACATGCTCATACACACACACACATACACACACACACACACAGTGATTTAGGGCATGTAAAACAACTTACGTCGGGTTTCTGCTGGCGCTCCTCGCTCTTGTAAACTTCTTTCTCTGGCTTTGATCTTGGTTGTGTGTGTAAGAGAGTGTTTCTTTTGTGTGCAGGGTGGGACATGGTGGTGGTGGTGGTGGTGCTGATGGTGGTTGTGCTGACGGTAGTGGTGGTGCTGCTGATGGTGCTGGTGGTGGGTGGTGGTCGTGGTTGGTGGTGTTGGTTGAGTAGTGTTGGTGAGGGGGGGGGGGGGGTCTCGATGCCTTTTCAGGAGTGTAATGGGATTCTTGTTACTTTCGGTTATCTAGCTTTATGAAGAATGTACACCACTCATACAGCTAGATAACCAAAGATAACAGCCAACCCCTTCGGCTACCCATCCTCTCAGGCTCCCGCCGAAATACATGGACCATATTTAACCCTGGGGACAGAGAGCACACCATTCACTCTGATTATCACTTCACATGTTCCAACCCCTCGGTACACGTAGCCCGTTATTGGATTTGGTTGATCGGCATTGAACAATATCGTTCCTTTGTTCTTGTTTTCGTTATTACGCTGGTTAATTCCTCCTTTGTTTATTGTTAAAACTTGCAACACCACTCAGTAAGTACCCTGATTCGGAACCCTCTTGGATTACTTCAATGTTCAAATAAATCGGCCAAAAATGCCGCTGAGGAACCAGCTTGAACTGGCTTTGGCTCCAAGCCTAGAGGGCCACTATATTGCTCTCTCTCTCTATAGGTTCCCACTGGCTTCAGAGTGAGGGTGATTAGCTCCAACACTACCATCCCGTCACAGGCTAATAGCTAATGCATTGAATAATAATCAGACCCTATGTACTGTTAACATTATAACCGGCTCATCTTGTTATTGTTATTAAATGGTGCACGCACTCACACACACACACACACACACACACACACACACACACACACACACACACACACACACAAGGATGCAGGCGGTGAGCATTTGCACACAAAGTCCTACACATCCATACATACACACACACGTCAAAATCCTGCAGGGAGCCTGTGTCTATCAAAACGTTTCTGTGTCTGCCCACGCAGACCTTTGTGGAAGGACCCGCCCACCAGCGTCATCGGCAAGCACATGCTTGCTGCACTGGGAGAGATAGACAGAGAGACAGATGGAGAGATAGTGGGGAAGGAAGGAGAAACCTCCCAGATCTCCATCGAACACAGGGTGTTGGAAGCAATGCTAGCCTAGCACACACCATATAACCTACTACTGTCATTGCTCTCTCATCTCCTTCTTTCCATCTCTCTCTCTCTCTCTCTGTAGCCTTTCTCTCTCTCTTTATCTGTATCTCCGTCTCTCTGTATGTCTCTCTGCCTTTGTTTTAGAAAGCATTTCCCACATGAGATTGGATAAACAGACGCACACAAACACACACAAACACACACTCTCTCTCTCACACACACACACACACACACACACACACACACACACACACACACTACTCACTATTACACAATGTCTAATTATATTACATGTTAGAAGAATACTTTATATTTGTCATCAAATAACGATGATAACGTAATACCATCGGGTCAATTCATTATTAAACGTGCACATTTTAGGATTCATATTTTTATTTTACATTCCCTGAAATATTTAGTTTCTCACCCATCAGCTTTAATGTTTTCTGTTGTTAATCTTCAATTAATTAAATCAGCTGAGCTGATTGATAAAGGGCATCCAACTGAGTAGCCTAATACAATTTCAAGACAATTAGCGTTTAAATTTATCTGAGAAAAACGTTGTGCACTCTATCGCTAAACATAAAGGGCAACTATTTAAAGTGAAAAAATGACAAATAATTGTCATTTTGTTACATTTAGCCCTATTTTATCATGGCTATTAATTGTCTTGACATTAAGTGGTTTATTTGGCCTATGAAGGTCTAAGCCAATTGTTTACTGATTTTTTAATTATTAAACCCTTGATCAACTAGGCTAAATGTGTATTACACAACAAAATGAATACATCAGATATATAACCTATAGAAAACTTAATCTCTGTCGCTATTATAGGCTACATTCATCCACTTTCTTTTGTCCAATGGAGACTGTACGCCCCAGGGACTATTTAGGCATTAGTTAGGCTACACTGTACTTTGTTGATTCAAAACGTGGTACCGTACCTACTGAAACAGACTAATTTTCCCTAAACCCATTTTAATACGATTTAATGTAAAAATGTGCGCCAGCAGTATGAGTGACAGCCAAACTATCCAATGAATTACCAGGGGCCCTCCCTCCGCTCCGACAGAACCAATCAGGCGTCGCCATTGCTTGAGACCTGTGTGAGGCTGCGCGACACATTTGGCGCCTCTAATTGGCAACCGTTTAGTTCGCGGGCTGCGCACATGTTCAGCGAAAACGTCAACGCCAGCCACGCCAGGAAACATTCATATGTGACGTGTCCACCACCTGGGTTGTTATTTTCTAAGCGAAAGCCTGAGTGGATTAAAGCTATTAGCCCGGAGGCCTACAACATTGCAACGTTTTGATATGGGTTAGACCTACACAAGGGTTTGAAAGGGTTTCAGGCCGTGTTACTGTGAACCGAGAACCCGCCTAAACCCGGTCTGGTGTGTGAAAGCAGCGTCCTCGATAGAACGGCGCTCTGCATTGTGCACCACGTCGCTATAGTAGGCTATTATGCATTAAAGCACGTGTAATCCACGTCCTCTCCCTATAGTCGTGGACGTGGTCGCCACAGTCTCACGCAATTTAGTGCGCGTCGCGACATGTTCTTCCTCATCACTGTTGTTTTCTTATAAGGTTTAGTTTGCAGGGTACAATTAGGCTTGAGGTGTAGGCTGCTGAACAGGCCGGACTACCCAGTGAACTATTTTAATGCAGCACGTTGAAACACAGTGAGCCGACTAAAAACATGCGTGTGCATGAATTGTTAACAGTGCTTACAGAATGTCCGAGTGGAGCGCGTGAGGATGGATGTGAAGGTTAGTAAAACATGAAGGAAACACACACCTGGGCCACGTGAGCTGCGGGAGATGAATGTCGCGCCAGGGTGCCCTGGAAAAAGAAACTATGATTATTTTTTTCTCACATAGACCAAGCAGCGGGAAGCATACACACATAGAGCAATTGTAGCCGCTGTCTGTTTTAAACGATAAAGTACAAAAATAAAAACTGCAATCTGTTTTGGGGGAGAAAAGATGAGAACAGAAAAACGGTGTTTCCACTGACTATACGCATACGACTGGTTAGCGTAACTCCGCAGTCACAGTGTGAGGGATGCTCCTCCATGTGTGTTTGTGTGTGTGTGTGTGTGTGTGTGTGTGTGTGTGTGGTGTGTGTGAGCGTGTGCGTGTGCTACTATCAGTTTTCTGTAGGCCTACATGTCCACATTTTGTTTTCCTTCATGGTTCACAACACCATCGTGTGATAACACCGAATCAAATGTAGGAAAAATCCGCATTCGTCTTATTAATAAAATCCTGACGTTCAAAGAAGATGCTTCTCGTGACAACGTGTCGGCGCGCACACGTGTGTCCTCCATATAGGCCTGGTGGTCCTTCATGGGTGTGAACGCCTCAGTATCGGCTGCTTTGTGTTATTACGCACGTATTTCACCACACACACCGGCTATATACGGTCGGAAGTGCTTAATTTGTACACACACACACACACACCAAAACTAAAAAATGCAATATAATCTTGTGGAGGTTGCATGCATTAAGTCTCTCATGGGCAACAGCGGTGTGTTCTTGGTGATTTCCACCAGCCAACACCTGTAAGGTTGACCCCCCCCCGGTATAGGCGACTTCCAGAAGGCCCGGAGAACATCCCGCTGGCCTTTTATGGGGGGAATCTCTGGAAGTTTTCCCGCGGGCCAGCACGACACCTTATGCAGCAGAGTATCTCCCAGTTTGACCCGAAAATAGTCGGATTATTATTATTATCATTATTATTATCATCATCAATATTTTATTTTCCATTTGAAAGACGTCGCACAGCCCTGTTACATTTTACGCGCGTGACCTTTCGGGTTCGCGCAATGTAAAAAATGTTCATTCGTGGAGTTTTATCGCAAACGAAAAATATGATGATCTGAGTTCCAGTGAGCGGTGGTGATGCATAGCTTCTATACCCAGCATCCATATGTCGCCTGTTTGTCCTTAGTGCCTCTCCATCACCATCGCGCTATTATGTAGGCCCACTGCATATATGCACATATCCGCGCACTAAAGACCCCCAAAAAGGCACCCAAAAAAATGTGGGATGACCCGATAATTGTAAAGATTTGCCTTAAATTCACCTGCTGTGTCCACGTTCCCGGCTCCCGAGTCGAGACTATGGTGATGCGCGATGCCGGATTCCGTTATTATTATCATCATCATGTGCGGTTTTCGCGTTTCGGGCGAAATATGCATTCGATCGTTCTCGATATTCCGTCCATATCGCAACATAATATCTGACGACACATGTATCATCAATGCCGATACTCACCCCCCCGGTGTGTGTGTGCGCGCGCGAGTCAAGACGGCCGCGAGTATACGCGCTCCAAAACAGTGAACCGCGCGCTGCCAGAGGAACGGACCGAGTGAGCGTTCGGGCGCTCGGCTCGCGCACTGTCTTGAGCTCTGCGTGGCGGCGGCGCGCGCGGTGACGTAGCGCCGGCGCCGTCCATTCAGCTTTTCGCACGCGGGCTCCCCCCCGTCTCTTGATCGTATAGACGTTCTATTATTATATCCCGTGCGCGCCTCTCGCCTCCCCCCGCGGAGAGCCACGTGAACTGCTCGACGACGTCCGTTCACGCTCACATTTAGGCGTATATATGAAGCGCAAACATGTCTGCCGAATAACATATAGCACCCTAAGGTCCTCCCCCTTCTGTGACACAACCCAGACCCGTCCTGTCTCCACCCTCTCGGGCCGAGGTGTGAAGAGTCTATGCTCTATATTTATATTGGGATTATACTTTTGGCGCTGTTTCCCACTGACTGCATTTATATTTGGATACACAGAGAAATAGATCCATGATCATCATTTGGCCCCAGTATATGTATTTATAATAGGCTACACTTAGTTGTGTTTTTCCTTAAGTTAATTGTCATCATCATGTTAAAAATCTGAGCTTTAACGAAGGGCTGTGACCCCTCTTCTATTAGGTATTTTCGGGTATTTCACCTGCATGCCCCCCCTGTTTGGTCCATGTGGGATTATACAAGTTTCTTGTAATCTTGCCTAGTTTACTAGTATTCGTTTGACACAAAGCCCCCACCCCCCCCCCCCCCAGGCGAGACTATGGCGTTATACTCATATAGGCCTGCATCAAGTGAGTCCATTGTCCATTCTTACTCTCTCTTTGATACACGAGAGTCTCGGAATGTGACCAGTGCGGATCGCCGGGGGTGAGACCGTGCAAATCAGCTTTTACTGTCGCTGCAGAGTCCAGACCCCGGAGACAAGAGCCAGAAAGGGGGTCTAGGTCACTCGATTATCATAATAATCAAATCGTGGGGATAAAAATCTCCTTTGAATAAATTACTTGTTCAATAGGAGGCGCGACTGCCAAATAGACAACTTTGTCAGTCCTGCATGGTTTGTTGTCGGGGTTCTCTTGGCCAATGTTTCGCCCTCCACCCTTTCTCTTTCTCCCCCAATTTTGGACGCTTTCCTGGAGATCAGACTCTAAATACGTCTACTGTTTCTCTCTCTCTCTCCACTCTCCCCTCCTCTCTCTAAACCCGGCGATG
Organism: Coryphaenoides rupestris; assembly: GCA_002895965.2. Taxonomy (NCBI): domain Eukaryota; kingdom Metazoa; phylum Chordata; class Actinopteri; order Gadiformes; family Macrouridae; genus Coryphaenoides; species Coryphaenoides rupestris. Next base: position 101,841 of record PIJE02001418.1, read on the forward strand.
CTTATTGGTTACCAACGCCAGTCTAGGCCTCGAACCAGTTCTTTTGGGAAGGGACGTGCTACAGTGGCTAATAGTCCGGGGACTAGAATAGACCCCCGCCACCACCACCCCCCCTCCCCATAGACTCACCCGCATGAGAACCTGCGGGAACAGAGGCGGACGGGCGTACACTGGCACGTCTCAAGTTCATTACCATGCAGAAAGATGTGTAAACTTCAGTGTGCACATGTAGGATCTATATCCAAGTGTTAGTTGGTGTGCACAAGCACACGCACACACACACGCACACACACACGCACACACACACATGCACAACACACACACATGCACACATGCATGCACACACATGCATGCACACACACACATGCATGCACACACACACATACGCACACACACGCACGCACGCACACGCACACACACACGCGCACACACACACACACACACACACACACACACCGACGATGACGCTCCGATTGCATATACTGTAGCTTGTGGAAAGCTTGGGCCAATTACAGAGGGCAGCGCTTTACAAACTTGTCCAGTAGGTTAATTTAAAGCATTGCTACAGACATTTACTATGCTGCCACAATTGTTAATGTATAAGCACCACTAGCATTACTATCAACGATGTGCAAGGGTGACAACCTGACGCGCCTTTTACATCTGTGACACTTTTGTTTAGGAGGAGGGGGATTTTTCATGTTTGATGTTTTGCCCTGATAGAGTTTGCCCTTAATGCTCGGTTGCAAAATGGTAAGCCTAAGCCTAAAAAAATATAGTTTATTTTTTTTAACACGTCCACAGACGAATTTGATCGTTTAATCATTCAATGTTCTGCGTTGTGTGTTGGACGGAGTCGATTCTTATTATGACTCGACTTACAGCATATCGATCATCATCATCATCACTAAAACAAAGCTTCCAGGCGTCGTTTAGGTTAATTCCTATTGGTTATTTATTATTTATCAGTGATGATTTGGAGCGACAGCTATAGCTTAAATGTTATATAAATGTGCAATATCGTGCACGTTCTTTAAAATCAATAACTTGTGTGTTATCCTGATGCATAGAAACGGCAGACACCCCAGACACCATGCATTTATCTACTACAAATGATCCTGCATTTTGTTCATAATAACCAAGCAAAAACACATATCTTGCACCTCTTTGACTATGTGGTGAAATTCAAGGGGTTCCCATGGAGGGTTGCTGGTGCTGCCTGCAGTAGACCCACACTAGGCTATTTCATGCCAATTCACCTGATGAAAAAAAATATGGCGGTCGCATAATGCATTGTAATGCATTATGCGTCGGTAATAGAGATGCAAAATAGAAAGCACCTTGCAGCGGAATTAAATTACGATTCCCTAAATTCCCAATTTAGGAATTAAATCCACATGGTGAGCCACTAACAAGGATGCATGCAGGGCCTTTCATGGTTATAGATGCGACAAAATACCCGTATGTTGTGCATCGTAAGACGAAATAAATAAATGAACAAAGCATTCAATTAGGACAACAATCAAAAATGCTAAACTGCTAGGTCTAATACGGAAAGCAGCATGTAACAGTAACACACTGGGCAACTTAACACTTTTAGTGAAAAGCGTAATGTTTATGAAATAATGTTTTAGGCTATATGCTTTCTAAAACGAGATTAAACGAGAAGGTGGTTCGTGGCATACTACAGGCTATATGGGCTATAGGCCTACAGACACAATGTAACCGACACTCAGACACGCTGTATTATTTACATATAGGCCTATTACATTATTACTTCAAACAAGCCCGAGTCACGTTGTTGGCACCCATGGGTGACTTCAGTTCCCTTCCACCTCGCCCACCTATAAATCGCCACCCTTGTCTTGGCAGTCTAGCATCCGAGACGTGCTCTGCAACCCAAAGCTGGGGGTCTTTTGTCCCCTAAATCTGCCCATATTGTCAGAGCTCCGTGGGAGCCCGTCACGCACACGCACCGCAGACCCTCCCAGCGCCACACGAAGCAGAGCCCCGTCCTCCTCCTCCATCATCATGTCGGAGCCACAGGAAGTTTGTTTTCTGCTTTCTGACGCCCAATCTGCCACACCGCCCTATAGAACCGGAGTGGTTATTTGTACATTTAATGTTTCTTGATGACTGTATCTTTTGAATAGCTAATCGACATATTCCCGATCGCTATAACTCACCTTTGAATTTGTTTTTCAAAGCCGACATTAAAGGTAGCTAAATATTCCAGTCGACGGTGATCCCGATCGCGTTATTTTCAATGTGTCGGGAAAAAAATGTAGGCTTCTTATAAAAAAAAAATACAGTTTTCCCTCATTTGATGCTGCAATCCAACAGCCTGTAACCGTAGGCCTGAAATACACCTGTGCGCTTATTTAAAGACAATACAAGACAATGTCAATTCGGAAATGTATTCCGTTAAACGTGCTTTAACAAACATGGCGGATAGAAAATCTCCCACGCCACAATCATTACGGTCGCAATTAGAAACTCATTTGCATAAATGCTAATGAGTCCGACATTCATATTGACGCTCAGGGGAAACAAAGGCGCATGGAGCGCGGTTATCTCCACCCGTGCCGTTCAATTTAATTTTACATTCATTTTTTGATCATTTTGGATTTTTTGAGACTCAATGCACAATGTTAAAGTAGAGGTGAAAAGTCAATGCTCTTTTTCACATCGATTTATCACCTGCTCCATCGAATACCAAACGTGGTATTCGACGCAATAGTTATAGTTATTCATACCTGTTATTCAATCTGTCATTTGTCGATATTTTCGATATAATGCAAAAGTAGGCTCTTGTCTTTCAGGTATTCCCCTGTGTGTGTGTGTGTGTGTGTGTGTGTGTGTGTGTGTGTGTGTGTGTGTGTGTGTGTGTGTGTGTGTGTGTGTGTGTGTGTGTGTGTGTGTGTGTGTGTGTGTGTGTGTGTGTGCGTGTGCGTGTGTAGTGCAACGCAACTATCACAGCGTCCTGTATCTGTGAGTCATGCAACAGGCCCATGTATGCCGACCTCTGTGCATCATTATCGGGGCAGAAACACCGTGTGAAACCGAGAGGATCAAAGTGGTGGAGATGAGCGGAATGATTCTGGTTGTTGTCGACAGCCTGTAAACTCTCTCCCTCTCCCTCTCTCTCTCTCTCTCTCTCTCTCTCTCTCTCTCTCTCTCTCTCTCTCTCTCTCCCCCCCTCTCTCTTTCTCTGTTTCGTCTCTGCGGAATCCATGGGAATGATGAAGTGATGCGTAATGCAAAATTAATTGCTTAATGAATGCGTCCATGATATGAATGCAGTGAGGCCCCGGTACGGTGGCATGCATAGACCGGCTCACCGTGGGCCTATACGTGCCGCGGCGCAAGCACATTTCAGAGACGGCCGGATGAGGCCCTCACTTATTCATTCTGGGGGAGAACAAGAGTGAGAAATTCACCACTGTGTGTGTGGGTGTGGGTGTGTGTGTGTGTGTGTGTGTGGGTGTGTGTGTGTGTGTGTGTGTGTGTGTGTGTGTGTGTGTGTGTGTGTGTGTGTGTGTGTGTGTGTGTGTGTGTATACATGTATAGCAAAATACAATCTATTTGCAATTATTAATAATCGTAGGCCTATATTTGTATTTATATGTTTGACTTCAAAAGTGAAGGAAATAAGGGCTATATGAAAATAGGCTTAATGGTCCATCTGGTTTACACTCAGTAAGTTCATTTGTAGTTCATTCACGTCCAAATAAAATCAACATTATCCTCCTTGTTTTGAGTGCATGCGTAATATTTTCAATTAGACCTCATTGGTCAACTGGTTTTGAATTGACGGACTTTTGTCTGTCTTTCGTTCTGTCTATTTGTCTGTTTGTCGGTTTGTCTTTCCCTTACTTTACCTTTACTACGAAAATAGGAACATACAGCTACACATATCTTCGAATAATAATTTCAGGAAGTTTTCTAATTTAGGCTTACATTTTTACCGCAAATCTTTAGTGAGATGTTCCCTAGAATGACAATTGTGTTCTGGCGCACTTTCTTAGGGTGTACGTAACACCTGCCCACGTGGACAGGTAACGCCTCTGTTTCTGGCGCTGTCCACTACGTCGTGCTGAATCCTCGTACATCAAACATCGTCTCCCTCATTCTGTTTTGTTGTCCAATGATCAATATTTTCATCTGCCACCGTCAAATGAAATGTATTTATTTTCTGTTTTGGGTGATCGTTTCAGTTCAACTCCAAATGTTCCCAGTGCATTTCGATAAGGCGGGTGTGATACAGTGATATACAGTAAATATCGTCTCGTTCTTTTGTGGTTAATGTAGCCTCATGTTAGATTAGTCATCAATATCCCCTCATTGGTGAATGGAGAAAAATATAACGTGAGTGAGAAATATTGGGACATTTAGCTGCTCCCAATGTGAATATTAATTAAGGGAATTACACAGACGCCTCTGCCATGCATCTTCAGGGAGCGGGGGTCTTTGCTGCGCGGCGGATTTTGCAGAGAAAGAAAAATCCAGGACTTAGCCCACTCACATGTTGGCTTGTTTATAAATCATCTCATGTTATCATGTTATATGAATGTTATTGAGTGTGTGATTTCTAGGCCTGCATGTCACATCTCAGCCCGTTTTCACATCCTCTTGTCTCTTCCCACCTGGATTTGCTCTGAATGAATTAAACGAATGATTCGTTCAACGTGTTCTCCTCTTCATCGCGTAGGCCTGCATGTGTTTAACGTCCTGCAGGGAGCGACGAGATATCATTCCAGAACTTCCACATTCATGCAGGCCTATTTAAACTGGCCAGCAGGGTGTGTTAACATAGGCTATCTAAAATTAAACGTCCTTTGGTGTTAAATGTCGCTATAAAATGTGTATTTTCTGAAAATGCTATGTTTCGTGTAATTTATATTTTTGGGGGCTAACTTAATTATGGCAGTAATATTTTCAAAAGCCCCGTTTCAAATTATCCAGTCAATTATCTAATTCTATAATTAAGTAAACTAATAATACACCAATAATAATAATAATAATAATAATAAGAAGAAGTAGAATAATAAGAATATAATAAGAATTAGCGTATATTCTTATTATTTTTGCTGTTATTCTAGTTGGTGGGCTTTTTTACTATTATTTTTTTATGTCATAAATGATTCTGTATTTTAGCGAAACTGTAATTTCTCACTTTTATTTGGAAACTTTTTATTTTGTATTTTAAGTTAAAAGCATAGCCCAGCCATATGTAGTCATTAAACTGTGGAGAAAGAAGAAGAAAAAAAAAGCTGTCCGTGGTGGATAATGGGTGGAGGAGACGGAGCCGTACACAGAATGCGCGCCACATTTGCATGCTGTATCCCACGGTGGGAAACACAATGGCGCGCAATTAATATGCGCATAAATTAAAAGTGAGAGGGCTCTAAATTCCAGGCGCAGGCGGTCTACCAAAGGGGAGAGGGGAGAAAAAGGGCCCCGGTTGGCTCAGCGACAAGCCCCGCTGTTCACACGCTAATCGGGAGGAAGGCGGGGAATAACCACGTGCTGTACCCCAATACCCCCCCCCCCCCCCCCCACCTAGAGGAGGTGGTCGTACCTGCCGCCACGGCGATGACGTAGCACTTCCGCCACTTCCACACACACACAACCCTGCAAGACAATATAGCCTGCATGGGAGAATGATATAACATTACTGGATTCACAGTATCTCTCTCTCTCTCTATATATATAGGCCTATAATGTACCTTTATGTATTGTTAGAAATACCACCACTCCACCAACCAAGACAGAGAGTGGAGAATAGTGCCTATAACTGTATGTTAACCGTTTTTATTTTCAAATAACGGATTAGCATGCAGGGAAATATTAAAACGTTTGTAACCAGCACATCCCTCACACCCTCGGTGGAGCCCATTATAGGCCCTGACTGCAATCATTCTTGAAAGCTTATGGTCGGGTCAGAAGGTTATGGTCAGTTAAATTACTTCACCTGAGCATGAATGTCAATAAATAAATACATGCATAATTAAATAACACACATGCACACACGCACACGCATGCACACGCATACACACACAACACGCACACGCATACACACACGCACACGCATACACACACACGCATACACACACACACGCACACACACACGCACACACACACACACGCACACACATATTATATACATACACATGATACTGTATATACACAGGTCTGGCCAGGCCTTATATATGAAGGCACTTTGAACTTCCAACGTCAGAAAAAACGGCCTTCCAGTCTTTTCGTCCGTCTGCCGTATTCATCGGCCTCATGTCGCCCTCTCGTGGTCTGCAATAGTTACTACAAAATATTACATCTCAATGATTTAGCGTGTGTGGAGTACTGGTGTTTTCTTATAAGAACAAAAAAAACCCAATATTATTACATTAATTAATTCTAAGTTTGATTATGAGGATGTATTAAATAGTATGAGAGGACTGAACGGTCATAGGCCTATGTGGACATAGGACTAAGGCTCTTCTAACCATATTAAACAATATTTATTCTAGGTAATCTGTCTCCCCTCACCCCCTTCTCTGCATTATTTTTGTAGGAGGGTGTTTTGGGGATCTTAATGAATTTAATATGAGGCACCGCAAAAATAACACGTTGAAAATGTAGAAAGTATGAAGCTGAGTTAAGGCAAGCACGCATGCAGTTTTGTCTATGTGTGAAATACTGCCACCTGCTGGCCGATGTGTTTTGCTGCAGTTCAGAAGGCCTATAGGATGTGGTAGCCTACTCATTTACTGAATAATGGTGTTACACTGTTGAACACACTTTTCAAAGGAAACTTTTCAAAGGAAAGTTTGACTCTATTTGGCTTTGGTTCAGCAATGAGTATTGAGATACAGACAAAGATTATAATGGATCTTTATGTATTTGTAGATGTATGTATGTCATTTCTAATATTGACACATTACTTCATTTGTTTGGGATTTTTTTTTTAAACCAAACCACATGTACAATGTTATAAATATATTGCACTATCCCGCACAAAATGAAAAATACACATAAAAATCAATTCACCAAATATACCTCCATATACTGTCGTTCAGTCCACCCAACACCTGTACATGCCGGATGTATACCTGTTTGCAACACAACGCGACGATCGGATGAAACAAACAAACCAAGTCTCAGTCTGCAGACAGCATGACTTCAACATGACCCCTCTCTCTCTCTCTCTCTCTCTCTCTCTCTCTCTCTCTGTGAAGTGCATCAGAATTGGTTCCCAGGACGGTTGGATAACAGTGAACACCGCTCAAAGCCATGCGACACGTCCAGGTTTTTCTAGAGCTTTCTTTGTCCGCGTGTTGGTTTCCGTGACTCTGCTCCGTTGATTGCCACACTTAACGTCTAATTGCAGGGGTACGGGCTGAAGAGCGACGGGGGCGTTTGTTGGCTCCGTCGCCATGGACACTGAGCGTTGCTAGGCAGCACGCGGGATGCTGCAGAAGCCGAGCGCGGCGGAGCAGCGGGTCACCGCGGAGTGAGAGAGTGAGAGAGAGAGAGAGAGAGAGAGAGAGAGAGAGAGAGAGAGAGAGAGAGAGAGAAAGAGCAAGATGAGGAGCGATGGAGAGACAGAGAGAGGGAGGAGAGAGAGAGGGAGAGACAGAGAGAGGGGGAGAGAGTGGGAGAGGAAGATAAGGAGAGAGAGAGGGAGAAGAGAGGGAGAGAGGGAGTGTGAGATTGCTGCGCCCACACACACCTCTTGTGCACACACACACACACACACACACACACACACACACACACACACACACACACACACACACACACACACACACACAGTGCACTCTCACCAGCTGGCTGACTCAGAGGAGAAAAGGGGGGGGAGAGAGAGAGAGGGAGGAGAGATAGAGTGGTAGAAAATTGATAAGGACAGGTGGGAACGAGAGAAGGGGCAGAAAATAACCAAGTGGAGAAGAGGAAGGTCTTGAGACGGACGAGGTGAGGTTGGGACAGATAGAAAACATGACAGACTGATAGAGGGAGACCAGACACACAGACACACAGACAGACACAGTGAGACAACAAGACAACAAGACAACAAGACAACAAAGACAACAAGACAGACGGCAGTATGAAAAGAAAAATTAAGGAGAAAAAGTCAACAGAATAGGCAGAAACAGAACCAGACGAGCAAGTCAGGAGCTGCGGTGGGGGGAGGGGGTGTAGACTAGGACCATCATCATCATCATCATCATCATCATCATTGAGCACCATAATCACTCGTCGTTCACGTTGTTATTTCCTCCACTGAATCAAAATGTCTCCCATGTCTCTCTTCCCTCGAACTTTCCAGTCAAAATCACTTACTAGCCGGTAACTGCCCCGCTGGATGTGGTCAGGGACTGTAGACAAGCTACAACATGGATGCCAATCAGGATCCTCATATATGGAGGATGTGCCGGAGAGAGAGAGAGAGAGCGAGAGAGAGAGAGAGAGAGCCAGTAGCCCGCATGGTGTTGTGTGTGATGACAACATCGAGCGCATCAGGACACCGAGGTCCTTCAGGCGCTGCTGCAGCCAGATTGGCGTCCGTGTTATTTACCAAATAAGACTAATGACCGCGATGATTCCATGATGACAGATAAATAACACAGCAGATGTAAGCGTGCTGAGGCTGTGATGTGGCGAGCAGGGCTTTCCGTGTGTGTGTGTGTGTGTGTGTGTGTGTGTGTGTGTGTGTGTGTGTGTGTGTGTGTGTGTGTGTGTGTGTGTGTGTGTGTGTGTGTGTGTGTGTGTGTGTGTGTGTTTCCCATTCTAAGGTCATGTTATCAAGTCGACTAACTGGATGATTGGTGGAAGTTCATCTGACAGACTCGTTTGGATTCTGTCTGCTGCTATCCAGATTAAAGCTGTAATCCAGCAGGCGTGATCCAGGGATACATGATATGACAGGGCCCAGGCGGAGGGCCCTTATTGGCCCCTACTAATGCGGACCCTCAGTTGAAGGGACAGATTCTGGCAGCATGGAACTATTTGGTTTCACGAATGTGTTTTTGTTATGTTGTATGTACGTGCGAGAGAGAGCGACACACACACACACACACACACACACACACCCATACACACACCACACACACACACACACACACACACACACACACACACAGTGGGTGAGTGTGTGTGTGTGTATGTGTGTGGGTGCGCACATGGCATGTTTTGTCGCACACAGGAGAACCTGAGCATTTATAGACAAGGTTACGGTCGAAAACAACAGGACAACTTCGCATGATTTTGTACAAATGGATTCGCCACAAGCGAGAACACATTGTATCCCTCTTAATTTTAACTATGAATTGGGAATAGTTGCAGCAGAGTTGTCTTCTCATGAGCATGTCTCAGACCATGGCCAGGCAGACCATGGCCAGGGAAACTATGGTCATGCAGACCACTAGTCAGGCAGACCATGGCCAGGCAGACCATAGTCATGCAGACGATGGCCAGGCAGACCATGATCATACAGACCATGGCAGACCATGGCCAGGCAGACCATTAGTCAGGCAGACCATGGCCAGGCAGACCATTAGTCAGGCAGATCATGGCCAGGCAGACCATTAGTCAGGCAGGCCATGATCATGCAGATCATGGCTAGGCGGACCATGGCCAGGCGGACCATGGCCAGGCAGACAATTAGTCAGGCAGACCATGGCCAGGCAGACCATTAGTCAGGCAGATCATGGCCAGGTAGACCATTAGTCAGGCAGACCATGGCCAGGCAGACCATTAGTCAGGCAGACCATGATCATGCAGATCATGGCCAGGCGGACCATGGCCAGGCAGACCATGACCAGGCAGACCATTAGTCAGGCATACCATGGCCAGGCAGACCATTAGCCAGGCAAACCATGGCCAGGCAGATCATGGCCAGGCGGACCATGACCAGGCGGACCATGGCCAGGCATACCATAGCCAGGCAGACCATTAGTCAGGCAGACCATTGCCAGGCGGACCATGGCAAGGCGGACAATGTCCAGGCAGACCATGGCCAGGCAGACCATGGCCGAGCCCCTTTAAACATACACTTGTGTCACATAATCACTGACCTAGTATAGCACTTCGTAAGATTGTTTATGGAGGTCATTTTCCAATCCATTTCCCAATCACAGCCTCAAAAGGGCTTCAGGTGTCTACTTGACAAGGTGTTATTATGGAGCTCTACAGATCAAACAAGTAGATCTCAGAGAGCGGGGTTTTAGTGTTATTATGGAGCTCTCGGCCATACAATTAGATCCCAGAATCCTGGGGTTCTTGCATTATTATGGAGCTCTACATTTCCATTTAGGGCATTTGGCAAACACTTTTATCCAAAGTGACTTACAAAGAGTACATTTGTTGAAGGAGCCAGCAATACATCGCTGTGCTCCATAAAGAATACATAAGAAAAGAGCAGGTTTCAAGTGTTCATAATTGCAAGGTCAATAGAACGAGTTTCAGAATTGCTAGGCTGCCTGCATAATAGCTGGGATAAGAGCAGAAGTGCCATTATAAGTGCATTACCAACATCTAAGAGCATACAATATGCTAAACAATGCTAAGTACTATAAATAATGCCACAACTTACAAACACTCTAATTAGTGCTAGTGTTAGGAGAGGGAAGGCGAGGGGGCGGGGGGGGTTATGCAGAGTCCAGGTGAACTCTGAACAGGTGGGTCTTGAGTCTCTTAGCCGTCATCTAGCCGAAGTTGTTGAGCGAAGCGCTCTAGACCATACCAGTGGATCCCAGAGACCTGGTTTGTCACAGGGGGGTGTTGTGGAGATGAGGACGAAAGTGCAGGCAGTGGGATTCATTTCAATAAATGACAATCAATAAATAAATGGATGCACGTTAAAACATATGGCGGCGAAGGCGGGGCTGCTCCAGAGGTCGGCAGCAAAGCGGAGCCACCGGGGACGCCGCAGACTCAGGAGGTGGAGTCACTGGGTATACAGCAGACTCCGGGGGCGGAGCCACCATGGATATTGTAGACTTCAGGGGTGGAGCCGGCTGCGACCCAGCAGCGTGGACCATAGGCTGCTGCAGTCCAACTGGGACTGGAGACAGAGATGGTTGCGGCCCAGCAGCGGGGACAGGAGGCTGCTGCGGTCCAACCGGAACAAGGACTGGAGACAGAGACGTCTGTGACCTAGCAGCAGGGACAGGAAGCTGGGGTTCTTGTGTTATTATGGCACTCTAGACCACACTAGTGGACCCCAGAAACACGGGTCCTTGTGTTGTATTCTGAGACTTGTTGTGAAGAGAGTGATCTCTGGTCCTCTTCTTCTTAGCAGATGTCTGCAACCTTTTGAGTGATCTCAGTCACAAAGGGATGGATATACAGTATGTCTTCTTTGGGTTTTTATTTTCATCAAATTCAGTTGAGACACAGATAGGGGCCAACTTCTATGGGAGCATACAGTGGCAATGGCTTACGGTACTGTCTACATGTGAGCAAATGACGTGGGAGTTGTGTGAAAATTCACAGCTAAGGTGTGAAAATTGTTTAGTTTTTCAATGCAATTACAATGTGTGCATCTTCAATTTAATGGACAAATCACAAATAAGCTTCACTGTTAGGGACACCAACATACCAATGCCAAAATGCTTAGATGTAGTTTTAGTTTTAGTTTAGTTTTTACTACAACTTGAGTTTAATAAACTGACTGACCTTTACCTCTTATTTATTTATTATTATTTTGTTACATTTGTCTGCAAAACACCTTGCAAACAGTGCAAATTTAAAGAACATGACGCAGAGAATTATATAACAGGATTTCACACTTCTGGCCTCCCATGCATTGCACTGAGGGAAGCCTGTGTAGAGGGATTCACAGTCATGGAGCATCTCAGATCAGATAAGACGAAGATAACACTCAGGTACTTTACTCAGGTATTAATCCCAGACTGTTGTGTAGTATTTTGAACGGAAAACAAAATACCCAAAGAGGTATTTATATAGATCATGCATGGCAGAAATGTAAATGTGAAAAAAAAAAAATGAATGCAAGCCATTATTGACAGTTGATTCTGTTTCATCCAACAAAATATAACAAATAACGTTTGTACCAGTCCTGCTACTACATGTTTGGAGATGTTGTCCTCAGTAGGCCTACACTATAGCATGAAACATGGAAGGAAAATGGGTAATAAATAAATTGTTCTCTAGCAGGTGATGGTTTAGTGGATGTTGGAAAGTGGGTGACTTATCTCTTCGTTACAAACTTGTCATGTCTTCAAGAGCCTTAATTATAGACACAAAGTACCATGAGGCTTTTGGAGACTATTTAAAATACAATTATGTTTTACTTAGGTCCAGCAAACAGTTGTAAACGTAAGTTAATTGTGATTGTTCGTTAATACAGGATTTAGGATCAATTAAATGAAAGTACTAAGTATGTGTTAAGGCTTTTTATTTTCAATAGGGGGCGACAAAACCGTAATTTCTGACAGGTCTGAAAATACCCTCCGTAAATGTTTGCAGAAATGCTAATTGCATATTGTGTATATTTAGAAGGAAACAGAAAAAGACCCAAAGTATGTAATATACTTAGGACAAGAAAACTAATAAAAATAGACAATGGGAAACATTGTAAATAGGGCTGCGATTATATGCTATTAATATATGTGTATTATTACAATATTAATTATACAATATAACGAATGTTGTGATGAATGGCGCCTTTCAATAACAAATAGGTAATTGAAACTACATTCAAAGAAATAAGCATAGCTAGCTAACCAGCCGTAGCCAGAGGGTTGGAGTCGGTTGGTCAGTGTCGCTCATGTCATATAATATCACACTTTATTGATCCCTGGAAAAGCTCTCCTCACTTGCTTCACAGAAGGCCTGTTATCTAATCAGAAGCCCATCATGGATATGCAGGGTTAACTCTTAGATAAGGAATATCACTTTTAGTGGGTTGTTTTCTTTAAACGACAAGAAAGAGAGGGAGAGAGACAGAGAGAGAGAGAGAGAGAGAGAGAGAGAGAGAGAGAAGAGAGAAAGAGAGAGTTTTCAGAGATGGTAGTAACAATTTGCGATCTCTTTTGGAGAAAAACAAAAGGCACTTCAGTCTTTTTAAAGTCTAATCACTTTTTAGGCCTGTGTGTGTGGGTGTGGGTGCCTGCACATGCACGTGTATGCGTGTGTGTGTGTGTGTGTGTGTGTGTGTGTTCCTCTCCATAAAGGAAGGTTGAATTGGCCAGGAGCCTTGTAAGACAGCTGTGTTTAGTTTGGTCGTCTCCTCCACAGTCCAAATATCACATATCAGTTCATCTCACAACGCTGCGTTTTGAGGAGGGGAGGAATCAAGACGAAGCTAAGATAAAACAACAAGTTAAGATGTACTTTATTCATCCCAGATGGCACATTTTGGCACCGCGCACCTGATCCAGAGAAACAACCACCAAGCCTTATCATCCCAACCAACAGGCAACAGTTCTACGGCTTGTAATACATTTCTATACGCCTCTATAGCGCTACCCTGCCAGTGTCCTGACCCCCGCTCATGAGGACACGAACAACCTTAGTTCAATATCCCCCATAGAAGAAGATTAGACTGGCCTCGTGGGTGTTGTCATTAAGATCCTATGGTAGTCAGTTGACTCTGAGGGGACGACTGACTGGACCCTCCATTCTGGGGGGGGGGGGGGGGGGGGGGGGGGGGGGGGGGGGGAGGGCACACAGGAAGTCCTCCCCATCTGTTTGTATTCCAAACCCCAACGCATAAGCTCCTTACGTAAAGCATGAAAGACACTGTAATAATCTCCTTCCCTCCCTCCCTCCCTCTCTCTCTCTCTCCTCTCTCTCTCTCTCTCTCTCTATGTCTCCACACTCTCGCTCTGCTGCACCCCCTGTGTCTCTTTCCAATGTGAACCCCACGCCCCCCCACCCCCTGGCCGCCCAGCCCCTACTAATCCAGGATAGTGACTTAATTAACCCATTTCTTCCTGGCCGTGGGTTGCTCCTCCTCGCTAGCTCGGTGGCCCGGTCACAAGGGCTGCGCTGCTGTGTGGTGATTGGCTCTCAGGTTGCCGTCGGAGAGGCGGCAGAGCGGCTGTCAGTCGGCCTTATTGTGCAGGGGGTCCCCCCACGACGTGTTGCACAACTTCTAAACCCTGACCCTGAACATGGACCCAACATGGACCACACACACACATACACACACACAAAAACCATGGAATGTACACCTGAATGTACACACTGGACGCACTCATACGAGAGACAACACACACACACACACACACACGTGTGTTGTCATTGCTCTTGCTGTATGTGTGTGCATTTTAATGGACTTTCATGTAAGGCTGGTGTTCTACTGTGTGTTGCATTTTAATGGACTTTCATGTAAGGCTAACAGACAGTTATTAACACTGAATAGTGAATAAGGACAATATTTTGTCCAGGTATTGGCCTCCAGTTGAACTGTCTCAGCCTAAAAAAAACCTCCAACAAAAACACTGATTCCCCAAACACACCACCCTGCTCTTCAGTTGACTACGACTTTAAATCTCCCAGTCAAACCATTTGGTCTTGACCAAGGAAAGGAAAAGTGACGTAGTGGGCGTCTGAGTGTATTGAATGCAACAAAAGCGGTGGTTCTGTTCTCAGTTCGTCCAGTCTTCTTCTACAATGATGGGCAAATGTGAGTTGGCATACAAGTAATCACGAAGGGACACACGGCGGTCCCGTAACATGTGCTCCAGAAGGCTGTGTCCGAGACCACTCACCACCATGCTCACTGTAAACACCGTGTTCTTCCGCTGCTCGCCACAGAAACAAAGTAGGGCTTATATATTTAGCTGACGTTAAATGTCTTATTTCCTTGTCTTATGTGTTCTTCAATCAGAGCACAAACGTCTTGATTTGCAATAGAAACTGTTCAGTGTTGCGCGTCTTTATACATGACATGTGTACTG
>PIJE02001418.1:121770-134168 GCA_002895965.2 Coryphaenoides rupestris
GCTCCTAATTGAGCCATCATCAGCTGCTGATCTAGGGGTTAAACATCAATTAACATAATGAGCGCATAGCCGCTGAGGAGGAGGATGAGGAGAAGAAGCTGGAGAATATGGCCGGCTAGATTGGGGGGTGGGGGGGCGAGAAGGTCTGTCCATCCCATCCAATCCAGTCTGTGGAGGGGATGTGGACCAGGAGTGGGGCCTGAAAGGTCCAGGGTTCATGGGGGTGGAACAGAAGGGGGGGAAGAGGCTTGGGATTGATTATGGGGGAGAGGCAAAGGGAGGAGGAGGAGGAGGAGGAGAAGAGGAGGAGGAAGAAGAAGAGGAGGAGGAGAACAAGGAGTAGGGGGAGGAGCCTGGGTGCTGCAGGCAGAGCTTGGGCACTCAAGTGGCAGCTTAGCGAGCACAGTGATTATGAAGCATGAAGTGGAGCGCGTTGATTGCGGCCGTGATGAAGGCCTCTTCTAACAGCCTGATGGGGATTTGTTGTTAGTCTAGCTGTGTTTGTTCTGGCGGAGTGTTTGGGTGTGTGCTGTCTGTCTGTCTGTCTGTCTGTCTGTCTGTCTGTCTGGTCTTTGTGTTTGTGTGTCTATCAGTGTGTGACGGTGTGTCCGTGTATCTGTCTGTATGTATCTGAGTGTGTATCTGAGTGCGCACACACACAGACACACACACACAGGCTGGGCAGGCTGTCATAATGACGTGGACGAGTGTTCCTCTGGGCTCACACGGCCTGGGCGCAATGACGTTGATCCGCAATAAGACCGCGTGTGGAATGTCTTGCTTAATTTGAACATGCACAAACATGCGTGGTTGTGTTGCGGTGTCAACACACTTCAAAACGGGACGCACTCCCAATTAGTCGGAGTCTAGCTCCAAAAATTTGAAGTGAGCAAATTTGAATTTTGGAGTGGGCAAAATAAGCGATTAGTTATGCAGTGTTTTAAGAAAATGTGACAGTACAGCAGATTGTTTCTGTTTTGAGATGAGCGCGTCAGAGGACTTATGAGGACACACACTTGTGTCCTCACATGACCCTTTGGATGTCAATGTTTACATCCACTGGCAGAACGATGTAAACTGAGATGCTGGTTGAAAAGGTCAATATGGAGAAGCGTGGGGTTGTACTAGTGTCCTCACAGTAAGCTAGGCTCAGGACAACATTATCATCACAGTATTAATGCTTGGGCAGCTTTCAACATTACCCCCCCCTCCACACCCTTGTCCGTCCAGCGTGAGCACTGAAGTCTTTGCTTTGTCGCGTGTTATTTTCGGTAAGGTCTAATTTTCACTAATTAGCTTGCTTGTTGACGGGAATAAAAGTATTGATCGGATTGAATTAGTGCACAACCAATGGTTGCATTACAGCCAGGGAAGCCAAGCCTGTGTCCCTCTAAACCCAATTAAAAGGAATGGCAGAGAATGATGTCATTGCTGTAAGTAGTTTACATGCATTTTTTTATATTTTTAATTTGAACCTCAACAAAATGTCTTAACTGAACGATGGTAAAAAATAAACACATCTTAATTGCTGCACATTAACTGAATAGCTAACTGATTCATAGTTGTTGGTTTTTAGCCATGCTAACTTTTTTTTAATCCATTCTAATCAATCTTCGAAATCATCTTAGTTGTGGTTTCATATTGGCTATTAGCTTCATCATCGTATTTAGAATATGATGATAGTAAAACCCTGCCGATGTGCACAGTTCGCAAAACAACAAGCTCCCCATGTTTTCTGTATCCGTGCAAAAACTCGCTCTAGATGCCGTTAGCTCTCACTGAAAGAAAAGGTTACTTTGAGCCCCAAACAGCACTTACTACCTGGGTCTGTGCGCTGGTCACTATCCTTTTGTGGCCTCTCTTTATGCACCGATTGGAAGGCAGGTTTTGCCGAGTGTTGTTCCCACGCTGAGCGAGGAGAACAGGAAGGACTTGGCTTCACAGCAGGGCTCTACCTTCTGCTATTATGGCTGTGATTCAATCATGGCAGGGCCCGCTCTACCCTGGCACAACGTAAAAGCCAACGAAATGTCCTCCACCTCCTCGCCATTGCTAATGGAGCCGCGAGCCAAAGGTGTATTTTTCACAGAAAAGAATCCAGCAGCCGCTTAATGTGGGAAATAGCACCGGCATGCTTTTCTTCACAAATCCACTCCTCCAACCGCTATGCTCTCTCAAAATGGCTGCCCCCCCATTTTTTTGTGCTTCATCCCAAGGTTGCCGCCAGAAGTGTACTGCGCGCAGGGGAGTCAAACTGGCCCACATCTCTGGGTGGTTTTTCCCTCTGAGTGCCCTCTGTATGAAATTTGTGTTGCCTTTTGTGGTCCAGGCCCACGATGGGGCATTAGGGCCCAGCTAGAAGTGTGGGTTGGACATACAGGGGGATTGGCAGACCTCCTCAGTTACCCCAGGACTAATTCTCTCTCCTCCAGGCAAAGCTCCTAATGGAAGCCATGCATCAGCTGCTGATCTAGGGGTTAAACATCAATTTAACATGAATGAGCGCATAAGCCGCTGAGGAGGAGGATGAGGAGAGAAGCTGGAGAATATGGCCGGCTAGATTGGGGGTGGGGGGCGAGAAGGTCTGTCCATCCCATCCAATCCAGTTCTGCGAGGGGATGTGGACCAGGAGTGGGGCCTGAAAAGGTCCAGGGTTCATGGGGGTGGAACAGAAGGGGGGGAAGAGGCTTGGGATTGATTATGGCGGGAGAGGCAAAGGAGGAGGAGGAGGAGGAGGAGGAAGAAGAGGAGGAGGAAAGAAGAAGAAGAGGAGGAGGAGAACACAAGGAGTAGGGGAGGAGCCTGGTGCTGCAGGCAGAGCTTGGGCACTCAAGTGGCAGCTTTAGCGAGCACAGTGATTATGAAGCATGAAGTGGAGCGCGTTGATTGCGGCCGTGATGAAGGCCTCTTCTAACAGCCTGATGGGGATTTGTTGTTAGTCTAGCTGTGTTTGTTCTGGCGGAGTGTTTGGGTGTGTGCGTGTACGTGTGTATTTGTGTGTGTGTGTGTGGAGTCAGTGTGTTTTTTTAGTTGTTGTTGAACAGCAGGCCAAGTGCATATTTTAATAATAGAAGCGGATATTTCCCAGTAAACTAATTTCGGCTGAGACGGGGCCCATTCATATGGATCATTTGGGGCCTTTATTACTTCGGATCGCTGTTCTGCCCGACCCAAGGACGCTCCGTAATCAAGGGACAATCTTTTTTCCGTTTGTTTTCAGCACAATACAACACCCCTGAAGTTTTGAACATTCAACAGAACAATGTCTTCGAACTCTTTGGAATTAATGAATTTGTCAAGAGCTTGTTTATACTGTGTGATACTGTGATTCTGGCCTTTTTTAGGAAGTCCTTTCTTAAAATACAATCCCATCAAAAATGTAATAACTTATTATTCAGTTTTATGTGCTATTTGGATTAAATGCTGCAGCATTCAAATGTAGTATTATTCCTCTTTGCTTCAGTACATTTTAAAAATGTATTTAAGAAGCCTAAGAATACAGCATATGTATTTGAAATATATGCCATATTATAGCATAATTTGAGTGTTGCATAGATTTTAATGTTACCCTCTTAAACCTGCAATAGATAACCAATTATCTAACAAGATTAGTGGTCAATTTAATAATATATTTATTAATATATTTTATTCTATTAAAAATGTTAAATTTCCTTCAATGATGGTTGATATTGAGCTCACACACACTCAAAAAAAAAGTAATTCTGACCTACATATCATATTTAGAACGGATCTCCAGATAGTTAAAAACTGGTGGTAATCTTATTCTGGGTTTTCATAGAAGGTTCTACATGTCTGTATGCTCTTGGCTGGTGCTCATGGATGTACTGTGTGTGAAGGCTACCTCATATATGCATTCAGACCTGTGGCAGTTGGAATGACTGTATAGCCCTTCATCAAAGTTAAAGAGCTTGAAAATAGCTTGTAGCGTCTAGGATGCCTGACCCCAACACTGAAGACCTCCAACTAAAAACGGCTGCAAAGCCAGTGCAAAACAGAATTAAGTTTAGAAAACAAATAACATAACAAACTTCTAGGATGACCAAGAGAACAGTACATTTTGGCTTTGACTTCATGTTGGTGAAGATTTTCATAAAAAAAAAATACAATTGTTGACAGGGGAAAGCAGAATAAACAAAAAGGGAACGAAAAACCTCAAAATTGCAATTCCAGTATATATCTGCTGCTTAATCTATATTTCTGAGAAGGGAGGAAAGAATATGAATTTCTGTATGATGATTGAAAATACCCCGGCTGCTTTTCAGGCACAGAATCCTCATATCTCAGAGAGGGCTGCAGCTGCCAGACCTTAAAGGCTAAATATACAATATAGCCGCTGTCATACACCAAACTCCCAAACAAAGGTTCATAACGTAAGATAGTGCTTTATTGATATCAGATGAGAAAACATCCGAAGTAAAGACTCCTTCAGCTTAATTACATTGAAACAAAATGCATTGTTTCACAAGGAAAAACTTGCGGTGCTAATAGATTTGAAGGCATTATTGTGTTCCTGTCTCCTAATCCGCTCAGCAGCTTTAACCTTTAACCCATAAGCTCAACTAAATACCGTCCAATCAGACTTGGGAGTTCATCGCTGGTCTGTTTCAATTCAAGAAGACTTTATTTGAAGTGAACTGAAATCAACCCTTATGGATTAGTAATCTTTACAAAAGCGTGAGAGACGTAGGCCTCAATTTGAACACTGTGACGGAAATAAGACACGTGGGGAGAAGTCGAAGCTGAATTTCGAGTTATGTTGGCCGCGAGCACAAGCTGTGCTCGGCTGTCCTCTGTGAAGGGCACGTCGGACTGTGAATGGTAGTCGTTGAGGCAAACCACTAACTGTCACCCTAACCTTTTATAATGATCACTGTCCTGCACTTCACCTCACCCTCACCCTCACCCAGCGTGAGCAGCACCATTTTCACGCTCTGCGGTCTGACTGGGAGAGCCTGGCGGCGAGCGAGGGGTGAGGTAGTGGAGCGGTGCGTCGCCTCGCGGTCAGCGCTGCGGCTCCTGAGTCACTTTGTTGGCACACTGGTGGTGACTGGTCTCAACTTGACTCCATCAGTTTGACCTTAATGGATTCAAAAATTGAAATGGATCATCTTTAACATTTTTCATGGAAATGTAGCGCGGTAGCATGGTCTCATTTTATTGTAATATTTTCGTTTGGGGTGATGCAAGTATGTCACAAAATCATTGTGTGGCATTTGAACTTTGTGGTTTTAATCATTCTGAGGAGATCTGTTACATCATGCTCCAGCAGTAGGAATAATAAAAAAGTCGGGTAACTCCCAACTCTTAATTTTAGAGCTAAATATACACCGTTTGGGCCACCACATACTGTATATCCCACAGTCCTCCATGGAAATGCCATGTCCAGAGTTGGATTTGAAAATGTCCATCTACGCTCACACCATGTTGGTGATATAGTACGCTTGTAAATCCGCTATGTAAACAGAATCTGTATATTGACATTTCATTTGACCCAGGATTATGAATACTGTGAGTATATATTAAAACTCTTATCCGTATCTGTCTGCGTCTCGCTCTCTCTGGCCGCTCCAACAGCAGAGTCTGTCATCTCAATCTGCTCTCTTCGCTGTCCATCCCACTCACGAGCAACACTTTATCCAGATTAAGTTGTGCCCGGCCTCCGCCCCCCCCCCCCCCCCCACACACACACACACACCCCCTGTGCCTTAACATGCCCTTTAGCAAGCGAAATGGTCTATGTGCGCAAAGCTAGTCAAATGGACTATGCACTGTGGCTGGAGCGGGGATCAGAGTGCATTCGTCCGGGATCAAAACATGGCAACCCATGTAGGTTAAAGGCAACTTAACCGTGTACCCATCTGCACGATGTTGTATGCTAACTAACGCAAGATGGTTTGGGAGCCGCGGGTCTCTCAGGGTTACAGTGCGCTAGTGAGGAACCGCACGCGGCTGTCTTGACCTTGACTCGGGGCGGCGGTGTCAAAATCCCCTTAAATTTCATTTGAATCCTTTTAGTTCAGCTTTGGCTCAAGCTCCCCGCAGCAAGGCACTTTATTCGAAAGTCCATTAAGGTCTGAAAAGTCTTGAAGAACCTAATCCAAACACACACAGAGCAAGGAGAGGGAGCCCAGAAGCCTTTCATCTCTCCCCCATAATGGTTTTCCTGATGTCGCATTTCAAAATTTCAAGTGCAAGTTTCCATACATTTTAATCTAAATACACACATCTGCCACATGGCCGTTTTAGAAGTGGAGTCATGACGTGATGATACGACCTCATGGGAAAGTAACATTATGTACGTGTGTATTTTAAGTACAAAACAAACTATGATGCTGCTACAAAGATCATCGATTACGAGGCAAATGCCATGGGTGACAGATAGCCGACACACAGTTAGCAGGAGCGACGGAAAGAACCGGGGTTTACTGGGGGAACTGGGATTAATAGGCGGCAATGGTGCGTGTTTCAGCGGACGTGTGCCTTCTGGTGCAATGACTACAGCTGCTCTTCTCTAGGTGCCACCACACCAAGTGCACTGGGGGCACGGCGTCGCTGCAGAGGTGCTGGAAGATCACCGCGAGAACCCAGTAGTTTTTCTGACTCGATAACGGGATCCAGAGCAAACATAGCATAGCCATAAACCTTAACATATATGGAGACTCTGTGTGATATGGACCGAATATGTCAATCACAGCACCCCCAATTTCACTGTGAGAGTAAAGCAATGTGTCTATATCAATAAAACTGAAACAATTGGGTTTTTTTAAGTGATTTTTCATGAGCCACATATTCGTCCCATACACGGGGAGTCCAAGGCACCGTGTTGTAATTACAGGCGTACACGGGTTATTTATCATGCATATGGAACTAGAGACTAGAGACTGGGAATGAGAAAGGCAGAGAGAGAGAGAGAGAGAGGGGGGTGGGGGAGAGAGAGAGGCTGCTGACACACAGAATAGGACCAGGTGTCGTGCCACCATACCAACGGGGTTACCGTGGCGTGAGAGCAGGGGCTGCTGGCCATCACTCAGGCACAGCTGAAACAGCAAGCACAAGAGCCAGGAGTTGACACACTACACCCTGGTTCCTCACGCCGTTCAGCTCTCCTTCTTTTTATTTCTTTCTTTCTCCCCCCCCCCCCCCCCCCCCCCGCTCTGCATCTACTTTTTTTCCGTTTCCCTTCCTCTCTCTCTCTCTCTCTCTCTCTCTCTCTCTCTCTCTCTCTCTCTCTCTCTCTCTCTCTCTCTCTCTCTCTCTCTCTCACTCTTTCACCCTCTTACTCTCATCCTCTCACTCGTTTTGCACCTCCTCCCCCCCACCCGTTGATCTCAAAGGCCTTCGGATGCCTGCTCCTCATCCTCCGACCTCTGGCTCCCTGGCCCCATCCCCCCTACCCCTCCCCCTCCCTCCCATACCTTTACCCACGGCAGCTGAGCGCGGCGGCGGCAGCAAGGTTACGGCCTCATTTGAATGTTGTATCTAGTGTTCTTGTTCTACCGCTGCACCGGTGTGGTAATGCTAACGGTGTTATCGGCAGCAGCCTTTCAGAGCGAGCCCGCAAGCTAGCAGCGCAGGCTAGCACAGGAGGGGTACAACAACTAGGATTAGCCCTGTTCTGTATAGAAGACAACCATTACTCCAGAGCTGGGAACCATTCCAGAGAGGAGAGGAGAGGGGGAGTGTGTGTGTGTGTGTGTGTGTGTGTGTGTGTGTGTGTGTGTGTGTGTGTGTGTGTGTGTGTGTGTGTGTGTGTGTGTGTGTGTGTGTGTGTGTGTGTGTGTGTGTGTGTGTGTGTGTGCGCGTAGGGGGAGCTGGGCTAGAGAAAAAATCCCCTTTCCACACTTCCTTTTCTGTGTGTATATGTACATGCACACAAAGGCACACATATCTCCAGGCATGTGAGCGCATTCACGCCTGAATTCATGCGCCCATGTGTGTGTGTGAGCGTGCATAAACTCTTGAGTGTTTATGTATGTGGACATGTGTATGAGTGTGTGTGTTAGAGTGTGTGTGGTGTGTGCATGCTTGTGTGCATGGTATGCCTCTGTGTGTATGCGCTTCAGTGTGTGTGTGTGTGTGTGCGTCTGTGTGTGTGTGCGCGTCTGTGTGTGTGTGTGTGTGTGTGTGCGTGTGTGTGAGAACAGGTGAAAGCCACTTCAATGTCACACTGGGCCACCTTGTTAAGCCTCCATCCTCTCCGGCGCTCACCATTTCTCAAACACAGGACACCAGAACCACGATGCATTCTGGGTAGCACTTGTCTCTTTTATCCATGTCTGTGCAGCGCATACAGTGTACACCCTGTGCTCTGTGTCCTGGTAATCGCGTAGGTAATGTTGATGCAGTTACTAATCCTCCTAATGTATAATGGACTTGGTATGAACCCCACACAGGAAAGTACAAATTGTACATGTGCAAAATACATAAAGTAGTTTCTCATATGTTTGTGTACATAAAGGCTATACCTTCGCGCCCGGACCTGATGGATATTCTCACCGGTCAGCGGGTTCATACAAATGACTCCACGGCAAACCTGAATACGGGCAGACCAAAACAACAATAATACCCACAATGCAGTCTGTTTTTGGTGCTTTTCTTCCAAATCATGTCTGAAGAAAGACTCCGGCTCCGTCTTCCGTCTCCCTAGCATAGCAACAGCAGCTGCATGGCTCACCAGGGGCAGAGAGAGAGAGAGAGAGAGAGAGAGAGAGAGAGAGAGAGAGAGAGAGGATTGGCTATGAGTAGTGCTGGTCTCTCTGCCGGGCCTGTGTCGGAACATCTATTAGATAAGGGTTTATTTGATGGTGTTCCGTGGGCCGCCTCCTCCTCACCTCCCGACCCTCTCCTGCTCTCTCCAGCCCACACACGCTGCCATGCAGGGCTGGAGCGCACACAGACGCCCACCCACTGGCCCCGCGTGTGTGCACGCACGCACGCACACACACACACACACACACACACACACACACACACACACACACACACACACACACACACACACACACACACACACACACACACACACACACACACACACACACACTCTCTAATGGACACTCATATGCACAGGCGCATACATCACAGCGAACGCAAACCCTACACTCTTGCCGTCTTTCGGCATCCATCTCTTCATCTCGCTCTCTATCCCTCTCTCTGTCTCTTTCATTTCCCTCTCCTTCTCTCTCTCTCTCTCTCTTCCTCTCTCTCCCTCTCTTTACCCCTCTCTCTTTCCCTCTATCTCTCTCTCTCCCCTTTCCCTCTCTCTCTCCCCCTCTCTCTCTTTCCTTCTCTCCCTCTCTCTCTCCATCTTTCCCTCTCTCTCTCCCTCTCCCTCTCTCTCTCTCTCTCTCTCTCTCTCTCTTTCTATCTCCCTCTTTCCCTCTCTCCCCCCTCTCTCTCTCTCTTTCTCTGCATCCTCGGGGGGGTGGGGGGGGGGGGGGTGGGTTCTTTCAGTTGTTTAGGTTATTGAACTGGTTATCACGTTACCGCTGGAACTGCGCCAGAGCGTAGGGAGCGCGGGGGCCCGGCGCTGTCTCCAGAAATGAAGACGCACTACAATACTCGATACTTTTAAACAATGGAGCATCGCACACACACACACACACACACACGCACACACACACACTGTGTGTGTGTGCGTGTGCGTGTGTGAACCTCGGATAGTTGAGGACAGGTAGACTATGTGTCATTTAATCTCTCGGGGAGGTTGGTTGACACACGGTGGTATCTCAACGCAGCAAGAGCAACTACTGCTTTTTAGACTGTAATCATAATAATAATAATAATAATAATAATAATGTTCAGAATTCCTCATGAAAGAATTTAAACAAGAAGGCGTCAAGGTGGTTGAATTAGCTGACGGAGGAAGCAGGGACAGGGTGAGCGCTGTCTGTGTGTACTTCAGGGGACGCGATAACCATACTGCAGAGAGCAGTGTATTCAGAGAGGATTCAAATATATTAAAATATTTATTACAGAACACCCACCTCTTCCTTAAAACCCTCTTATCTCGGTGTCTATCCGTTGCCTGCCTGTCTGTCTGTCTGTCTGTCTGTTCATCTGTCGAGCGGTCTGTGTCGCGGTCGTGTCTGTCTCAAACGCAGTCCTACCCAGTTTGGTTGTGCCATTTTACCACGTTAGACAGTAAAAAACACAAAAAAACAAAACCAATCACAACTAAAGACGAAAGAAACCAGTGAATCCAGAATCATAGCTTTCTTTCGGTTTTCTTTTGTTTCTTTTGTTTCTTTTTAAAGATGTCTCTGGTTGGCAGTTGGCACCCTGCGGTTGGCCCATCCGGTGATCCGGGGAAGTGCTGTGTGCTCTCACACTCTCTGTCCCGACGAGCTCCGGTTCGGGACAGAGACTGCGACACCGTAGACACTGTGCCTCAGATCACATCAGCTTCTGTGGGTGAAGGGTGGAGCTGGTGGTGCTGGTGGTGCTGGTGGTGCTGGTGGTGGTTGGGGATAATGTGTGTGTGTGTGTGTGGGTGTGGTGTGGTGTGTGTGTGGGTGTGTGTTGTGTGTGTGTGTGTGTGTGTGGTGTGTGTGTGTGTGTGTGTGTGTGTGTGTGTGTGTGTGTGGTGTGTGTAGTGTGTGTGTGTGTGGTGTGTGTGTGTGTGTGTGTGTGTGTGAATGCATGTATTCATATTCCTCTTACACCTCTTCCAACAGGATAGCGGGGAGGCTTTATAACAGCGCACGCTGTTCCACTGCCACGGTTACATTGAGGAGGAGGGGGACACACTACAACAAGGTTGTAACGAGAACAAGGTGAAATAAGGTAAGTCATGGGAGAGGACCTCTGTGTGTGTGTGTGTGTGTGTGTATGTGTGTGTGTGTTTCTGCTTTTCAGTGCTCATGCTCTCGCTCGTGCGTGTCGGTTAGTCACATGGCAAGTCATTCCATTCGACACTCCAAACCAATACAGTGCCTGTGGTGTGGTGTTTATTGTGTTACTATGTTATTAATATATGTCACTGTCTGGAGGATACTCCAATCACTGCTGTGATTGCTGCTGTAGGCTGAAATGATTGCGGATTATTATTGTCAGGTGGATGACAGGGCGGAGCTTCATTTCTAGTCCCACCCCCCAGGTATAAAAACCAGGCCATGGGGAGCGCAGGCGGAAAGGGTCAGGAAAAGGGCCGGAAACAAGCCACTGATGCGCCATGAATGGCGCGTTTAACCGTAGCATCATGGTGTCGTTGCGCCTGTTGCATACGTTGAGGCGCAGGCCGCCACGTGGTATCACACAGGTGCTTGGCGAACCCAAAAAAGGGTGTTGTGTGTGTGTGTGTGTGTGTGTGTGTGTGTGTGTGTGTGTGTGTGTGTGTGTGTGTGTGTGTGTGTGTGTGTGTGTGTGTGTGTGTGTGTGTGTGTGTGTGTGTGTGTGTGTGTGTATGTGTGTGTGTGTGTGTGGTGTGTGTGTGTGTGTGTGTGTGTGTGTGTGTGTGTGTGTGTGTGTGTGTGTAGTGTGCGTGTGTGTGTGTGTGTGTGTGTGTGTGTGTGTGTGTGTGTGTGTGTGTGTGTAGAGACAAGCAGTGATTATTCTATAATAAGTGCCGGAGAATGCCAGTAAAACCAAGGAGGAGAGGGACTTTGACGCGTCCAAAACGCTAACATGCACACCCACCTAAGAGCCGACTATAGAATTCAAAGCTCCGTTATAGTAAAGACACATGTGAATAACGATTAATCATCACGACCAATGACTATATCACTGCACGAACAGAACGACACGCAAACAAAAAACATAAAAAGACACAGAATATAAAAGCTCGCAAGAACAACACTAGATCTATAACAAATCAGAATAGTCCAAACCGTACCACACAAAACACGCAGTTTTCAACATTCTAATTCTGCCTCATCTCCCCATCTACCCATCTCTCATCTCTCTCATCACTCACTCCTCCACTTCCCCTCCTACTCTCTTCACAATCAACAACATAAGTGCACAACCTCCTAGGGTATGTTAGCTTAATGCTCACTCACACACTCCCATGCGACGGGGCAACTGGCCAATGAAACCTGATCTTCATATAGTGGTTTCCAGCGGGCCATAAATCGAACGACACCGAGCCGCCCGGCCAACGGACGCAGCTCTCCACAACGTGCATCTTTTCCCCGACAAGTTCGGTTTGATGTTGCGCAATCATGTGATATTGCGATAACGGTATTATTGACTAAATATATCATGCACCCCTATTATGTATGGCAGATTGCATGTGTGTGTGTGTGTGTGTTTGTTTGTTTGTGTGTGTGTCCGGGTGGTATGCAGTCTTAAAAGAAGCCTTTTAACAGAGGACAATAACTCAAGAGTCACAACAGGTGTGTGTGTGTGTGTGTGTGTGTGTGTGTGTAGAAAAAAGC
>PIJE02001419.1:0-15057 GCA_002895965.2 Coryphaenoides rupestris
GTAAACGGGTGCGTGGGGATAAGTGGAAGGGAAGGGAGGTGGGGTGGGCGAGCGGAGGATGAGGAGGACGTGTAGTTAAAACATTTATGGGGTGATCGTGCCGAGAGAGAGAGAGAGAGAGAGAGAGAACGAGAAGAGAGAGGGGAAAGAGAGAGAGGGAGAGAGGAGGGAGAGGAGAGGACAGAGGAGAGAGAGAGAGAGAGGAGAGAGGAGAGAGAAGAGAGAGAGGGGGGGGAGAGAGAACAAGAGAGAGGGAGAGAGAACAAGAGAGCGAGAGATAGATTGTTCATTCAGATGAGACACTGCACTTAGTGAGGTAGGGTGAGTGTGTGTGTGTGTGTGTGTGTGTGGGTGTGTGTGTGTGTGTGTGTGTGTGTGTGTGTGTGTGTGTGTGTGTGTGTGTGTGTGTGTGAGTTGTCTTTCCGGGCCGTGTTTTCAACTCATGCTCAAGGTCAAAGCTAAACACTGTCCATAAATCAGTAATAATGCAAATAATAATTAGAATAATACAATATCAATATCAAAAAAACCCAGGTGCTGATGATGATGATTCTGGTGAGTCATTAATCACGACATTTGCCCGCCCAATCGCTCCCTCACTAGATATGATGTAGATGACCGTATATATATATCTATATATAATATAATATACAGTATAATATATACTTTTTCAACAGCACTCCAGCAGTTTGCTTCCTCTAAATTCCATGGCTACTGAATAAATCATATTAATATAACGTATATATAAATATAAATAGGAATATGGTAATAATAATAATGGCAAAGCAATATGCCATATTAATATTCTCTATCTAATCTTTTTTTACTGTAAATATTGTAAATATTCTGATTCTGATCCCTCCAATTCAAGTTATCTATAGTATTATTTTGCACATCGCCACTTTCATTTCACTGTATATCCTGAATGCGTACGTGATGAATAAAGTTCTTGAATCTTGAACCTCAATACGTGGTGGGAGGAGCCAGGTGGAGAGGGGGGGAGGTGGGGGGGGGTGGTTGGGAGGAAGGAGGATAAAATGGACGCTCACCTCGGAGGCGTAGTTGTGTCCGTCTGACCCGCACACCGGGGAGGAGGCGGTGACGGGGCAGGGCCTGCAGCTGCTGGTGTCCCGGGCCTTCTGCAGCTCTGGCTGCCTCGCTCTGGGGATGGGGAGGGATGGAATATACAGAATTATACTTAAAAAACCTTATTTGCCAATCATAACACCTCAACCTGCCCCATGAAGCAAACACAATCAGGTGCAATAGTCCTGTTCAACATAAACGGTAAATCGATTGCATTTATATCGCGATTTTATCCAAATCGCTTTACAGTGTTGCCTCACATTCACCCATTCATACACCGACGACGGCGGTGGTGTCAACCATGCAAGGTAACAACCAACACGTCAGGAGCGGTTAGGGTTAGGTGGTGTCTTGCTCAGGGACACCTCGACACTTAGCTAGGAGGAGGGGGAGGAGCCCGGGGATCGAACCAGCAACCTTCCTGTTGCCAGACAACCGCTCTTACCTCCTGAGCTACTGCCGCCCACATCAGCTGTCATTTCTCAATATCATGTGCAATAGTACTTGTTTCTTGGATTTATTGTTATTCAATTGGGCGTATACACTTTACATTCATTTATCATTCCGTTGCTTTTATTCCTATTCCTCTGGCACAAGAATTTCCTTCGGGAATAATACAGTTTTGTCTCATCCTATCTTAAAGCAAACACAAGTCACGTGCACATTTACATTTAGGACATTTGGCAAATGCTTTTATCCAAAGCGACTTACAACAAGTCCAGAGAGACAGCGATATATCTCTGGTGGTGCAGTAAGATTAGAATAGAACAGGTTTCAAACATTCATAGTTGCTGTGTCAATAGAACAAGTTTGAAGTGCTCATAATTTGCTGGGTATTACAGTTGTTGTTGTTGTTGATACAATACATTTACTGAGAAAATCCATGGCACACAACGAATGTATTATATTCTGCAGTGAGCCCTGCAGCCTTTCTGAGCCTCCGTCGATATTTACCCATCACTTTGTGGGCCAACTAGGACCACTTTCCATCCAGATCTGGAAAATTAGAGCAGTTTTCCCGCCTCACTCCGGCTATTTGTCAGAGACGCAAAGCGATGACGACGTCGTATTGATGTGTTCCAGTCATTAGAGCACATTAAGCGGCACCGAGAACCGCCGACGAGAACGGGGAAAACGGAACCGGGAGTGGGTGGTCTCGGAACCCTAACAACAACTCCCATTGGGCTTCAGGTCGCGCCGTAAGAGTGCATCATTTTCTTCTTTACACTGACATTGTGATTAACGTCAGGCTAGCCCGTAGCACATCCACTAGCCATTAGGCACTGCGGCGGCGGCGGTGGTGTCGCTGCGATCTAATGGCGCTTAGGCTAGGGCCGCTTTTAGCACGGCTGCTTTTTGTGCTCAGGCACCCATTACGGGCGGTCGGGCCCGAGTCACCGCGCCGCCGCCGGCAGCGCCGAGGTGACTCCATAAATAAGCCTCTTTATTGGAAAAGATAAAATGCCACACGCAAATTTCCGAGGGTGGTAATGATTCGGCCCGTTAATTCCTTTCACACTGCAAAGCCTTTTTTTTTTTCCCCCTTCACCTTCCCACCCTTGCCCTATCCTATCCCAGTCCTCTCCCCCGCCACGCCACTGGCGAAGTGTATACCAGAAATGTGTTCATTTTTTAAACGTGAGACGTGGTTAAAGGGGACATATTTATGCCCACAGGTGTGAGTGTGATTCGCCGTTCCACAATTGCCACGTGACCGCCGTCCAGTGACATCGCAAGTGGGAATGTCCACCGAGATGTACAGTATGCCGACGAGATCAGGTTTACCCGTTTTGGTACGGTCCACTGGGTAGGCTGGTAGACTGATCTGGTCGTCGTACATCTCGGTGGACGTGTTCCACTTGTGATGTCACGAGACGGCAGTCACGACGGCTCGCAATGGCTAATCACACTCACACCTAGTGGCGTAATATGTCCCCTTTTAAATATCGCCGTAGGTCTTCCTTCTTCCTCCGAATGACAAGAGTGGCCGACTTGTTGGACCAAACTCCTCGCGGCCACCGACTTGATTAATCATCGTATCTCTCAGCGGGATTGTTCTGGCCCACATGACATCACTCCTGTCCTGACTCACGGCCTTCTCTGGCACCGTTTTCCCTGGCGACGATCAACAGCTCTCCAGCCAGGCTGCGATGACCTTCTCTTTAATTCGGCTACACTTCAGTACAGCTACACTCTAATACGGATCACGCTCAGACGGCGACATGCTAATGCACGCTAATACAGCTACGCGCTAACACAGCTCGATTTGAACAGCTTAGACAGAGCACACTTGCATCATAAACCACAAGACATTTGTTTATGTTGTCGCTCCAGTGTAGAAAAGGCCATAAAATGCAGTCAACCTTTGCACTATGGCTACTATTATTGATATTTTGGAGACAAAGTCAAGAACGACCCTCTCGCCTGAACTTCCTACTATATCAGCTACGGCCGTGCAGTTCAGAAGAATGACATTTTATTTATTACATTTTAATTAAAATTAAATGTTTTATAATATATGAACCTGTGTATTATTTGAATAGCTTAGTATTGAATGCACAATAACAGGGTAGCTGTGTTTATACATGGCACTAGGCCCGGTTTAATATAAAACACAATTTTATACAATATATATAGTCGGGGGTGCCTGCTCCATCTCTCCATCAGCTTGGGGGTCCTTGGCCTGAAAAACGTTGAAGACCCCTGCTCTATGGTGTCCCACAGGGTTCCATTTCGTGTCCCATTTTATTCTCCATCTATATTATGCAGCCCCTTGGTGTCGACACACCACACACAGCTCTACATTCTAATTAGACCAGTCAAACCATACAAAAACTGACGCCATTGTACTTAGTCCCCCCGCCCCCCCCTGAAACAGAACTCAAATCCTGGCAGACCTTGGAGAACTAGCAACCTATGCCCTGCAGTCAGAAATGTCGCCATCGTTTTGGATCAGGACTTTGTTGTTCAGTCATGTTTTTTTTTGATCATTTGAGAAATATAGCCAAGGTTAGATCTTTTATTTCAGCGGCGCCAGATCTGGCGCCGCCAGAGAGTCATCCACACATTTATTTCCTCCCGTCTCGACTACTGTAATCCCTTTATACCTGTCTCAGTCAGAAATCAATCCACCGCCTACAGTTGGCTCAAAACGCTGCAGCTTGGCTCTTAACTCAAACCCAAAAATATGACCGTAGTACCACCCCTGTTTTTAGCATCCTTGCACTGGCTGCCAGTTCATCTTGGGATTCATTTTTACAATTCTTTGAATTACTTTTAAGGCCAGGGATGGGCTGGTCCCTTCATATATCTATCCTCTATCCCCCCATGAGTCTGGAGGACCCAGACCGAGATCCTCTGGTAGGGTGTTGCTCACCATCCCATGGTCTCGGCTGATAACCACGGGTGACAGCTAGGGTCCTCGCCGCTAGAGCCCCTAGACTATGGAACAATCTGCCAGAGAAGATCAGGCTTGCAGATAGTTTCATTTAACTTCTTAAAACACACATCTGCATCGGGAAGGTTTTGCTGGGTGACGTGTATCCCGCGCAGTAATGTTTTGTACTGACTGCTGTGAAACACTGCACCTCACCCAAACCTTAACCCCAGTGCATTGAAAAGTGCTGTACAAATAAAGCTATACTTTATTATTAAACTCGGCAAATACAGCGACACCACGACAACAGCTACACGCTCCATTACAGCTGCACGGCAATACAGCTACCGGACTAAGACAGCGACGATTCCGGGACACAACAGCCCTGCCATCTCTCGGGAAGCTGAAACCAAGAATTTAATAGACGGTGTGTGTTGCCCTGACAGTCGCCGAGGAAATGTTGGCGAGGATCGGAGATAGGAGATCGGAGATAGAAGCAGGGGGGGGGGAGGGAGGTTGGTGGTGTCGGGCCGGGGGGTGAGGGTGTATTTGTGTGTTTGTGTGTGTGATGTGCTTTGTTGACAACATTGCTACCCAATTTAAACATGGCCGCTTCCTTTCGTTTGCGAGGACACATTCTACTGTACCCGACTGGAAGAGAGCTGCACTACACTGCACGGTGCCGGTGCTGTTAGTGATGAGGTGTATGTCCCCCCCCCCCCACCCCACCACTATGGTAGATGGTTGGTGGCGTGGTCCGGTCCGCCTCACCTGTTCTCCAGCTTCTTGCGGTTGACGCACATGGCCCGCTGGTAGCCCTGCGCCACGCACACCTTGTGGCGGCTGCACTTCACCTTCTGACACGGGTCCTTGGTCGTGTCCAGAGCTGCACACGTGGGAAGCAGGAAGGACAACGGTTTGCGGTGACATGATGCAAAAAACAAAAAGGAAATGTTTCGGAATTTCTACTCTCTAGTTTTATGTGCAATGTTGTGCACCGATTGCACAGAAGCACATTCCTTGTTTTTGCGAAAACTCAGGCAATAAAGCTGTTTCTTTCTGATCAATGTGTGTGTATATATACAATATGTAGTGCTACATAGGTGTGTGTGTGTGTGTGTGTGTGTGTGTGTGTGTGTATGCTTGCATGTGTGTGTGTGTGTGTGGCAGTGTGTGTGTTTACGAGAGAAACCCAATTCCCATCGTTGTTCCACAACACACGAGACATGAGACAGCAAATCAGCAAAAAGAGGAAATCAGATAGGATACAAAAAGGAAAAAAAAATCAGAATCTGTGGAGCAGTTGCCATCTCTCTCCCTCCATTTCCCATCACCGAGCGAGCAGCACACCGACTGGTCCAGGCAGGCGAGGGAGAGAGACACGGGATCACACTGATCGGGCCGTAATACGCAGTAATACCCATCGATTTCCGCCGACATCGCGGCACAAAGTGCGGAGGCCGAGCTCGGTCGTGACTCGCGCGAGGGAGGCACCGCTTGGCCAATAGGGCGGCAGCAGGCGGCCTCCTTCTGGCTGGCTGTTTGCCCACGCACACACTGACACGCACACACACTGACACGCACACACTGCCACGCACACACGCAGACACGCACACACTCACACGCAGACACGCACACACACACTGACACGCACACACGCAGACACGCACACACGCAGACACGCACACACAGACACGCACACACGCAGACACGCACACACGCAGACACGCACACACTGACACGCACACACTGACACGCACACACTGACACGCACACACGCTGACACGCACACACTGACACGCACACACTGACACGCACACACACTGACACGCACACACTGACACGCACACACTGACACGCACACACACTGACACGCACACACGCAGACACGCACACACAGACACGCACACACGCACACACACACACACACACACGCACGCAAGCGATCGATGGAGTCCGCTTGTCACGTCTCACTCGCCTCACGCCGATCGCTGCCTTACATCTGCCCTTTTTACAATCAATACCATTGGCAACTTAGTTTTTTTTTATACTAAATATATCTTACCTTTCTTGTTTTTCTATTAGGCCGTATATATATTATTCTATTGTTTTTATTCTTATGTTGTTTTTATTTTTTTATTTTTGAGCAACCTCTGGCACAAGAATTTTCTTATCTTATCATCTGTCTTGCTAACCATCTATGTCTGCATCTGTCTTCCCATCTATTTATATATATTTATCTTTATCTGTCTGTCTGTCTGCCTGTCCGTCTGCTTATCTGCCTGACCGTCAGTCTGCCTGTCTGTCTATCCAGCCTGCCCGTTATTTTGTCTGCCTGTCCGCCTGTCTGTCTGTCTGTCTGTCTGTCTGTCTGTCCACGCTGCTCTTCTCTCTCTCTCTCTCTCCCTCTCTCTCTTGCAATTCATCTCTCTCCTCCACCTTGGAAGTCTCGGGAGCGTTCCAACGGGAATCTAGTCTTAAAATATCATCCTTTCCCTCCCAGGCGTGGGTCACCCACCACCTCCGTGTGAAGTAAGGCATTAGAATGCATCCCCACACCCTACCACCCTCCCCACGGCTGCCCAATCCATTTATCCTCGGCGGCAGAGGCCACCGGCGAAAACTCATCGCCCCCCCAGATGAATATTTTCAGGCTGGAGGAGGAGGAGGAGGAGGAGGAAGGGGGAGGAAGAGGGCGGAGGAGTGAGGAGGCTGTGAGTGACGAGCTGCGGTCGGAGAGTGACTGCTCGCTAGAGTCGTGAAACTCTGAGTCAGCTTCGAGCAGAAACGCTGGCGAGAGTCCGCAAGCCTCCCCTCCCCCCCCCCCCCCCCCTCCCCCGCCTCCCCCCCCCGCTATCAGACGGGCTGGCGTCCGGTCAGGGCTCCCCGGGTGGTGGCGTACACACCATTAGGTGATGTAGTCCTGGCTCTGCCAAATCAGAAGTAGGAGGGAAGCGTTTTCGAGGGAGTAGGACTTCAGAGACTTCTGTGTGGATGTGAACCTTAGGACGAAAAAGAAAGTCATCCATGCTGTCTGATTTGTTTTGGGTTTTTTCCCGCACATTGGCGTACATTTGGCTGTACTTTAGCAGCGACATAATCTCACAGTATCTCAAAATATTAAAGTACTCCTTATTATACTACCAATCAGATCAGCCTACTACCCGGTGGACTGTAGCAACTGGTCGGCGGATCTATCCACCATACATCTAGGCGGACACTCCCACTTGTGCTGTCAAGTGGGGCCACTCCAACTGGTTTTTGTTAACCGCTTGGAATGGCTGATCA
The DNA here is from genome assembly GCA_002895965.2 of Coryphaenoides rupestris. Lineage (NCBI taxonomy): Eukaryota > Metazoa > Chordata > Actinopteri > Gadiformes > Macrouridae > Coryphaenoides > Coryphaenoides rupestris. Next base: position 7,751 of record PIJE02001419.1, read on the forward strand.
CGCTCACACCTGGTGGTATAATGATGTCTCCTTTAAAGAACTGGTCTGTAGCTAGTTCCGATTTATCGCAGTCACATGAGGGTCAATTCATCCAGGGTCCATAATAATATCAAATAAGCAACTTAAGCTTCAGATAGACAGATGCCTCGTCCTCTTACACATACGCTAACCTGTTCAAAGGGAAGACGTTAAAAGTCTGCCGGGAAAGCTATCGAACTTGAAAGTGATATTGCACCAAGCAGGCTTTCCGACCGTTTTTCTCAGTTACTCGTTTCAGGCAAGATGCGGAGCCAATATGCGCAGGACGGACTGGCCATCTGCAAGTTCTGCGGAATTACACAACGACCGGTTGTTCCAGTGCTGGCCCATTCCGCAGCAATTTGAATCCAACTGATCAATGAATTAATTAAAACCGAAATGAGGGCTCATTAAGGGTCTGATAACCCCAGAGGGCCCCCTGTCCGTCCCTGGCTATGCACTCTCAACATTGCCTTCCCTGGCAATAACGAGATTAAATAATAAATATGAGATCTTCTGAATCTAGATCTAATCATATTTATTCCAAAATGGACCTTTTGAAAAGGAAACAAATACAAAGCATATATGAAACCAATTAACGGTCCACATTGACGTTCCACTTTTCTGGTTTCAAATCTGCCCATAAAAGATTCAAAGCCTTTTGAGGCTTATCTCAGAAGAACCAAAAACAACTCCATAGAATATTCACAACAGGGCGCAGAATATTATGTACAAACACCTCTTTGTTGTCGGTGAACGTGACTGCAGAGCACCGGCACATTCTAGCGGGAGAAACAGACGCACTTCTGGGTAAAACATGAGGCACTTTTCAGCCATCATTGCTCAGTGCTTTTGTGGCAAAGTGCGGACAGATGCTGATGCTGCTGCTGCCGTTCCTCCGGCGTTGGAGGTTACACCGTCACCGCGGTCCTCCCATCGGGGGGGCTCCGGCCCTGATCTAAGTGGCTCTCAGGTTCCCCTCGAAACAAAGATCCCAGCGGGGGCCCATCATAATTCTGCGCGGCGATTGCGAGTCCCTCGCCGGTGTCGGTGTCGTAGACGTCGTTGCCTTGCTGATGTGTTTACGGACACTCCTCCAGGCTGCCCCTGCCTGCCTGTATGCCTGGCTGTATGCCTGCCTGTATGGCTGCCTGTATGCCTGCCTGTATGGCTGCCTGTATGGCTGCCTGTATGCCTGCCTGTATGCCTGCCTGTATGCCTGGCTGTATGCCTGCCTGTATGCCTGCCTGTATGCCTGCCTGTATGGCTGCCTGTATGCCTGCCTGTATGTCTGCCTCTCACTGCAGCGCTGTCTTGAAAACTAAAACACAAAATGATAAATAAATAAAAAGGTAAAAGAGAATGCAAGTCCTTCACGTTCACACACACACACACACACACACACACACACCTAACTCCAATCATGGCTCAATAGTCTTGAAGACTATCGAGCTTAGACTCATGAAGATTATAGACTGTGGAGTAGTGTTAAAGGGGCCCTATTATACCACCATCAGCATACATCCAGGTGGACACGCCCACCTGCTTTCACGTTGTTGTTTTAAGAACATGCTTGCGTCGGGGTATGAGACGAGATGCCGGGGGTTCGAATCCTCCGATAATCAAGTCAACCAAGAAAACCAAACTCTTCTACCGGTGTGTTCGCCCTCCTTCCACGCTTCTCCCGTTGTGTGTTTTTTTTCTCTCCGGAACATTCTTGCGTCAGGGAGGCCATGCGGCGGGGGAGTGTCTATGTGATGAGGCTTAGAATGTAATGTCTTGTAATCAAAATCAACAAGAAACCAAAGTAATAAAACAAATAAAACCCCCGATGGGAACAGGGACATGATTGCACCCACCCCCCAAATTTCTCTCTGAGATGATCGCGCGGTGATCAAAATCTCATCCAAACGCGCCTTGGGTGTCTCTGACTATTAGCAGTTGGACACGCCGCGGAATGAACATTCGGCGCCTGGGCGACCGCTTGCTTTGGCAATTCACGGCGGTTTTGCGCGACTGTGCAGAGAAAAAAAAAACTGTTATTGTACATTTGCGACGCAAAAAAAAAAAGATTGGCAATAACTTTTTGATCAAATAGTAAGAACATGGCCGGGAGTTGAAATTTGAAAATGATAATCACGTCGGCATAATCACACTGGCAAAAAAAATACAAAAGTCTGGAGTAATTATTATGAAATGAAACATTTGATCGCAATCTTAATAAAGTAAAATAGCTCAGAGATGCGGTGCACAGAATGTACTGCGGTGTATTAAACTCGGTTTTGTTCAAAGCCAGCCAGAATGGAACGGGGGCCATTTGACAGATATAAGTGAATTTGTTCTGCTTATTATGTCGTGAATGCACCGCAGTGTCTTACCAATCGTATTATTAAGTAGTTAACCCGCCGCGAATCGAGAATTTAAATGCATCCGAGCGAGCTGAGATTGTCTGTTTTCTCGGGGGGGGGGGTGGGGGGGGGGGCACTGTGACACCTCTCTTAAAATACACACCTTATTAGATTCAGCCCACAGCACACACACCCTGTCATCTCTCTATCTAGCTCACTTAAAACTGGCAGGGAAGGTCTCTGAAGTCTCGTGTAAGACCCCCGGACAAACAGCTCGAACCCGGGAAGTTCCTGCCGCATCCACAATGAGCAGCGGGGGGGGCGGGGGGGGGAGGGGTTGGGGGGGGGTTAGAGGGGCCGGCCGCAGATTATGGCCCCCGGAACCTGGTCCCACTGGGAGTTGAAATGGAGAATTAAATCAATGCTATTCAAATGTGCTGCCGTTTCCCGCGGCAAATGTGTGTGTGTGTGTGTGTGTGTGTGTGTGTGTGTGTGATTACATTACATGTGTGTGTGTGTGTGTGTGTGTGTGTGTGTGTGTGTGTGAGATTACATTACATTAGCGATTCTCACCTAGCAGCAGCAGCAGCAGATAAACATATTGGAGGTGGGTACCACACACACACACACACACACACACACACACACACACACACACACACACACACACACACACACACACACACACACACACACACACACACACACACACACACACACACACACACACACCCTTGAAGCCTTGAGTCCAACGGGGGGGGGCGATGTGTGGGTTGGTGGTGGTGGTGCATCCGTGGCGTACTTCCCACGCGCCACGTCTCAACAGCAACACACACGCTCCTAATCCCCCCTACCCTCCCCCCACCCCCCCCCCCCCCCCCCACCTCCACACACACACACACACACACACACACACACACCCACACACATACACACACACACACACACACCCCCTAGGGTCTGCTAAATTGGCTAGCACGCGCATGAATGATAATTCCATAGCCTCAGCGACACGCTGCCTCCCCGGTATAAACGGTTCACAATCCGCATGTCTCTTCGTATCGGCTGTGAAGTGTTGTACACACAGTCACACACACACACACACACACACACACACACACACACACACACACAGTTTTATTTTGGACTTTGAAGAATAGATCCCCCGTGTCGAGGTGGTGTAGGGCGTCCGGGTGGGTGGGAGATCCCAGCCCCCTCAAGCAGCCGAAGCAATTACATCGGTCCAACAAGCCACCGACGTAGCCGTTAATGGATCTTAACTTGTGGCTTGGCACCATCACACCACCACCAGCACCACCACCACCAACAGACCACCACCACCAACAGACCACCACCACCACCACCACCACCACCACCACCACCACCACCACCACTGTTCTGTTCTGTTCTGCGTCACCCTGCAAGCTCCCGGAACAATCCGGGTCCGGATCACGGTTCACGCGGAGGCCGGGGTGAGCCGTGGAGTCGCGGGTGAACGTCAACGTGAGGAGAGACTCAAGGGAGACGGTGAGCCACAGCGCGACCGTTACTTCACTTACTTTCATCCGATCCGGTGGTCTCGTCCAGGTTTTTGATGTAGTCATCCTGCAGAAGGAACAAGGGACAAGATGCGGGTCAGCGGTCCTGCGATCGAAGCGACGACTCGAAGGTTAGCACAGCAACACAAATATGCGAGCGAATAATATGCATTGTCAACAAGTACGAAATTGAGACGTGCCAAATCCTAACGGCGGTTGCTGGCAATTATGTCTTCCATGTTTTCGAGAGATAAGAGCCAGCAAGGGCTGAAAGTTAAGAAGCACAACAACATCTCCTGAGAAATGCGGGTAGCTTTTCCCACTGAACTGTTTCCAAGTTTACGCTCCGAAGACATCTCCATATCGGAGGTTCAAAGGAAAATGGCAGTGACTAAAGAAGAAGAAGAAGAAGAGCCTCAACATGTTCCACCCTGCTGTTGCCGAGGGAATATTTGCAAGCTAAGCTAAACCATTTTTTTTTTGTATTTTATTATTTTGAGCTCGGGTACTTCTCGGGGCGAGGACTCGGAGGAGCTTGAATAAAAATAAAAAACTCGTCATCCGTCTGCCCCCGTTGTCTCTGTTCTGACCCATTTCTCTCCGGCGGGTGAAAGATGTTACGACCCCGCAAATGCGCGGCAGGGACGGGCGAGTTCGCAAGTCAACTGCTGTAGACGTCGCGAGAAGGAAGACGCGCACTAAATATACAAATGTATTCAGAACGAGGCTTTGAAAGTTATTTTGGAAAGTTGAAGCAGTCGGGCTTCAAACGAAGACTGGAGGTAGACTCCGAATCGCGGCTCTACTGTAGACGGTGTCTGGTTCTCCTTTGAGAGATTTCAGAGCCATGTAAACAATCTTGTTTGGGGTATTATTGTGAATTATTGAATTATCGATTGTTCACATTCTTCACGATCGCGGGTGCGTGCACGTAAGGTAGTTTAACGGAAAAATATTTCGTGATGAGGAGCAGTTGGGAGTAGGCCTATGGTTTTCGTCTGCAGGTGGAGGACAAATTCTCCGGAACAGGTAAACATTTGCGAGGTGAACACGGAAACAGTCAACAGGAGCGGGATACAAGAAAAAGATTCGTCACTCACCTCCACTTCCTGCACCATTTGAAAGGCATGAGGGAGAGAGGGAAGGGGGAAGGGGAGGGAAAGGGAGGAGGGCAGGGATGGGAGAGAGAGAGAGAGAGAGAGACATGAGAAATCATAGCACTACACTACAGCACGGCACAGTTTCCAGTGTGTTTACATTCAGAGCATGATCGACTGGGGAGCGAGGGCAGTAGATCTGGTTTTACTGTGCGTCTTGGGCCCCGGCTGAAAGTGTGGAGTGGCGTGGACCCCCACCCTACGCCACGACCCCCACCCCATCCCCTAACTGCACACTGATTGCAAAATACAAGCACCGGCGCTCTCGCCTCTCTCTCTCTCTCTCTCTCTCTCTCTCTCTCTCTCTCTCTCTCTCTCTCTCTCCGGGGACAACAACAACAACTCATTCACGCGGCACGGTGACGGAGGATTACGGCGAAACGTCGTTTACCGGCGGCAATGATCGTGCTGCTGGCCCCGGTGTCCACCCCCACACCCCCCCCCCCCCCCCCAACACAACACAACGCTCTAGCGGTCGTTCCGGGGGGGTTTATGTCCGTTTAACAAGCCCGGTCGTCCCCCCATCGCATCCCCCTCTCGCCGGCGATCGAAGCACGCCGCCGCCGCCGTCGGTGGTGGACACTCAGTCCTCGGTCTCGTCGTGACATACGACGGTGGCGGGCCATGACTAATAGGCATCGGCGGCGCGGTGAAAGGGCCTTCGACGTCAAACGGCGGCGAACACGCCGGCGTGATTTAGCGGCTGCCGGTCGGTCCATAAACCCCCCGCCACCGCCATCGCCATCAGCCCCCCCCGCCTCGCTACACGACACGTCTACGAAAACACGACACCGACACTTTGACACCTCTGGGACGAGATCGGACGGGACGGGACACATGCGGCGTCCAACCCACCGCCCCCCCCCCCCCCCCCCCCCCCCCCCCCCCCCCCCCCCCCCCCCCCCCCCCCCCCCCCCCCCCCCCCCCCCCTCCCCCCTCCCCCCCCCCCCCCCCCCCCCCCCCCCCCCCCCCCCCCCCCCCCCCCCCCCACCCCCCCCCCCCCCCCCCCCCCCCCCCCCCCCCCAACCACCGTAAAATCCAACCTTGAGCGAGCATGTAGGAGCCTGGAGTCCGTTTATTTATTTATATATTAATATTTTTGCTAGCTTGGCTGAGCTCCAGAGACGTCGCTCATCAATATTCCCGGTCTCCCCCCCCCCCCCCCCCCCCCCCCCCCCCCCCCCCCCGTACCCTTTATCATCATCCGCCCGCCGGAGAAACACGACGACCTCCGCGGATTTATTTCAGTAAATCATCGGCCGTAAATACGAGACGCTCATAACGCAACAACAACGAGAAGACAAAGCATGCGGTGGCGCTGGCGGGTTAAATATATACCGGCTGGGTTAAACGCTGCGTCGACAAAAATGTCAAAACGAACCCGGTAGCCGGCACCGCGACCACATCTAACGGTACATCAAGAAGACGGTATATACAGTACACGTCGTATGTGTTTTATGATTTAAACGCACAAACACCCCTTCGAAGGCACCGGGAAGTCGTTAATATTACACAGCGCCGGGTGCCTGGCCTACACATAACTTAACACGTTCTCCTATACGTTTTAAATCTTCTTCTGCTCGCTCATGAATACAACACGAACGCAATAATATTAATATCAATAATAATACGATGAATAAAGCGGCCGGGAGCTTTATAACGTGGAACCGTTATTGCCATGTCATTCTTAAAAGACTCCATTACCCATAACCCCCCACCCCACCGTCCATCCGTAAGGGGGGGGCAGGGGGGGGTCCTTATCTCCCCCCAACAGCGGGGTGACAGCCAGCAAGGACAGCAGGGGGTGTGTGTGGTGGGGACTGCTAGAGTCCTTCAACAAGGTTAAATACACACACACACACACACACACACACACACACACACACACACACACACACACACACACACACATGCAAACACACACACACACACACACACACACACACACACACACACACACACACACACACACACACACACACACACACACACACATGCATGGACACACATGCACACACACAGACACACACACACATGCATGGATACACACTGACACACACAGACACACACACACACACACACACACATCCATGAATACACACTGACACACACACACAGGAGATACACACACACACATACACACACACACACGTCCCACACACACATGCATGACACACACACACACACACACAGTCCACACACACACAACTACATAGTTGTTTAACACCACATGCATACACAGACAC
>PIJE02001419.1:17507-27507 GCA_002895965.2 Coryphaenoides rupestris
ACACCACACTTGTCCCTTGATTGACACTCAGTCACCATGTTGCAGAACACACACCCACACATGTTCCATACCTAGCAGTTTGCCACAATTACACAGAGACCACTGGTGACAGAGGGCGAGAGACATAGAAAGAAAGAGGAGCCACGAGAGAGAGAGAGAGAGAAAGGATCATTAGAGAGAGACAATAAACAGAGACAGAGAAGAAGAGAGAGAAAGACATAAACAGAGACGGAGACAGAGACGACATAAACAGGACAGGAGAGAGAGAGAGAGAAGAGAGAGAGGACGTGGGAGAGACGAGAGAGAGAGAAGAGAGAGAGAGAGAGAACATAGACAGAGAGCGGCAGCGAGCGAGGCCCGGCCGGGGAGTGCATATATGATCATTTGCGTTGCAGCCTTCCCTAGAGTCATGGACTCACATCATTGGACACCACCTCTTACTTGCCATTTGTCAGCGAGTGGGAGGTTGAGAAGAGAGAGAGAAGAGAGAGAAAGACACGACGAAGAGGGAAGAGAGAGGAGAGGATAGAGGGGGAAGGGGAGAGAGAGGGGGGAGAGAGAGAGGAGAGAAGGGGGGGGAGAGGAGAGAAGGGAAGAAAAAGGAGGTAGGAGGGGAGGAGAAATGATAGGCGAGGAGAGAGGAGGGGGCGTAGGGAGGCAAGAGGAGCTGAGAGAGATAGAGGAGGGATAGAAGAGGAGGATGAGAAGAGAGAGAAGAGGAGAGAAGAGAGGAGAGAGAGAGAGAGATGGAGAGAATACAGTGCAGCTCTTTAGTCTTTTATCTAATCTTTTGTGTCTAGAGTCTGGCGTTTGGGTTTGATCGATAACCCCCCCCCCCGTCAAGCCCTTGGAGACCACACACACACACCACATGCACAGGATACACACACACACACACACACACACGCAAGGACACACACACATGCATGGATACACACACAAGCATGCACACGCTCACACATGGACGCAAACACACACACACACACACTTGTCCCTGATTGCACACTCAGTCACATGTGCAGACACACACCCACACACTGTTCCATCCAGCAGTTTGCCACAATACACAAGACCACTGGCGACAGAGGGCGAGAGACATAGAAAGAAAGAGAGCCAGAGAGAGGCAGAGAGAGAAAGAGACATAGAGAGAGACATAAACAGAGACAGAGAGAGAGAGAGAAAGACATATAAACAGAGACGGAGACAGAGAGACATAAACAGAGACAGAAGAGAGAGAGAGAGAGAGAGAGAGAGAGAGAGAGAGAGAGAGAGAGAGAGAGAGAGAGAGAGAGAGAGAGAGAGACAGAGAGGGCAGCGAGCGAGGCCGGCGGGAGTGCATATGATATTTGCGGTGCAGCTCCCCTGAGTCATGTGACTCACATCATGGACACCACCTCTACTGCCATTTGTCAGCAGGCTGAGAGAGAGAGAGAGAGAGAGAGAGAGAGAGAGAGAGAGAGAGAGAGAGAGAGAGGGAGGGAGAGAGAGAGGGAGAGAGAGAGAGAGAGAGAGAGAGAGAGAGAGAGAGAGAGAGGAGAGAGAGGGAGGAGAGAGAGGGGGGAGAGAGAGAGTAGAGAAGAGAGAGAGAGAGGGAGAGGGAGGAGAGGGAGAGAGAGAGAGAGAGAGGAGAGAGAGAGAGAGATGGAGAGAATAAGGATGATTGCTGCTCTTAGTCTTTATCTAATCTTTTGTGTCAGAGTCTGCGTTTGGGGTTGATCCGATAACCCCCCCCCCCTTTGGAGCCTCCTATCCATTTGCACGGTAATGGTGCAGGAGTCTGTTCTGCTGGCCATGCAGAGCGGTGATTAATACAGAGGACATGAGCACGGTACCGTGGGGCCGAACGTCTCTCTCGCTCTCTCTCAGAGACACAGAGACACAGAAAGACAGAGACAGAGACACAGAGACAGACACAGACACAGAGAGACTGAGACAGAGAGAGACACCGAAAGAGAGACACAGAGAGACAGAGAGACAGAGACACAGAGACAGACACAGACACAGAGAGACAGAGAGACAGAGACAGACACAGACAGAGAGACTGAGACAGAGAGAGAGACACACACACAGAGACAGAGACAGACACCGAAAGAGAGACAGAGACACAGAGAGACAGAGACAGAGACAGAGAGACAGAAACAGAGACAGAGACAGAGTGACAGAAACACTGAGACAGAGAGAGACACAGAGACAGAGACAGACACAGAAGGAGAGACAGAGATACAGAGAGAGAGAGACAGAAAGAGAGACAGAGAGACAGAAAGAGAGACAGAGAGATAGAAACACAGAGACAGAGAAAGAGACACAGAGAGACACAGAGACAGAGACACTGAGACAGAGAGAGAGACACACACAGAGACAGAGAGACACAGAGACACAGAGACAGAGACAGAAAGAGAGACAGAGAGAGAGAGAACAGAGGGACATAGACACAGAGACACAGAGACAGAGACACTGAGACAGAGAGAGACACACAGAGAGACAGAGACAGAGAGAGAGAGAACAGAGAGAGACATAGACACAGAGACACAGAGACACTGAGACAGAGAGAGAGACACACACAGAGACAGAGACAGAGAGACATAGACACACAGAGACACAGAGACACATGGACACAGGGACAGAGACAGAAAGAGAGACAGAGAGAGAGAGAGAGAGGCGGCACAAGAAATTGCCGCCAAACAGCTCAGTGCAAGCTGCCCCAGTTCTCTTCCACCAATCATAAATGCATTAGGATGATTGGTTCTGTGCCTCCTCTGTTTGCTTCACACCGAGGGACCGGGTGTGACGTGGGAAGTTAGGGGGGAACACAGAGTTCCATCCTCGAGCCGCCGCGAGGAGCCAGGCCAAGGGACTCTGTGTGGGTACCAGTCAGGTCACGGATGGGCAGGCAACCGTCTTATAAAGGATTTTGTTCTTCTCCTCCTTCCTCGTCTCTCAGCCGAGCGTGACGGCCGCGTCGCCGTTCGCTGCCACGGCGACACGGAGCTTAATAAAACACGTCGTCTCAGATTGGATTACAGCATTGTTTTCCGCGGATAGCCAGCCTGTGTACACGCGGTGTGTACTGTACATGCGTTATATGTATATACTGTACATATGCATAAAACACACAATATCTTATCCCAGCTATTTATGCGGGCAACTTAGCAATTATGAAACTCGTTCTATTAGCCTCGTAACTATGAATGATGGAAAACAGCTCTATTCTCATCTCTCATGTACTGTACCACAGCGGTATATTGCTGTCTCTCTTCCACATAATGTACTCCTTTGTAAGTCGCTTTGGATGAAAGCGTCTGCCAAGTGGCCTACATGTAAATGTAAATGTAAATGTAAATAGGGGAAATTCTGTGTAAAAGACACGGCTAAAAAACGCTTTTACACAGAGTGGTGCTTTTCGATTGGCCGCGCGGTGGCGGTGCGCACCCTGGCCGGAGCGAGTGTCTCGCCGTGGGTCACGACGGCTCGGCCCAGCTTTTCTGGAAAACTCGGAAGACGGAAGTTCTCCAGTTCGGTTCGGTTACCTTTTAATATTGTCCTGTGTTTTCCCCGGGAGCGAGAGCAACCGGGAGCGAGAGGGGGATTAGGATGTGGGCCGAGCGACGCCAATTGATCCTGCGAGCCGCTTAAAGGGCTTGTTCTGCAAGGTAAGACATCCGTCTGCAATGCAGCACAGCACAGCAAAAGCACAACACAGCACGGCGGCGGCACAAGGGTACATCCATCTGACAGCCCATAGCCACGAGCTAGCGGGGGAAGACACAGTAGCTAGCGTGCTGCTAAGTGCTACGTGCAGTCCGCATGTGAAGCATCGCCGTGCGGTGCCGCGGTGGCGCCTATAGAACACTTTCAGGCAACCCGCCCGCCACAGGTGCCGCAAGTGGAGCCGCTGGAGAACGACGCCGTATGGTTCCCGCTAATTATAGAGGCTCTCCAGTCATTAGCTGCGATATAGAAGAGGGGTTAATACACCACCACCCCCCCCAACTCGCGCCGGAGCGCGGCTTTGTAAGTGATTACCGACGCACAGAAAGTTTGCCGGCAGGGAACACAGACATCATCATCATCATCATCACATCACAAAGGCTTGGGTTGCTGGCGCCATTACCATTAGGGGCCCTCGCTCTGGGGAGGCCCACAAACCAAAACAGCAACCGGCTGGCAGAAGGGACCCCAGGCCCCTCCTCTCTCTGGGGGTGCTCAGTCCAAGATTAATAAAGTCAACGGGCGAGTGAGGGGCTTTTCATTTCGAACCGTTTGCGGTCATTTAGGCGAATGACCTTTCCCACGGTCTTCGGAACACCCAACGAGGACTCGGGGGAGTCGGGCGGGGCGGCCGCCGGGAATCCCGACTTCAAACGGTCGAGCATCCGCCAGTCGAGTCGAGTCGAGTCGAGTCGAGTCGAGCCGCGATTCCGGCCGCTGGCGGAGGAGGATGTGCCCCGCGTTGTGTGTGTCTGTGTTGTGTGTGTGTGTGTGTGTGTGTGTGTGTGTGTGTGTGTGTGTGTGTGTGTGTGTGTGTGTGTGTGTGTGTGTGTCCGGAAGCACGAGCGAGAGCGAGCCAGTGATTGGCACGATGAATTCTCTGTGACCCCACCTTTCTCTCATCCGCAAAAAAAAAAGAGCAACGACAACAACAACACCAACGAGAAGGATGTAAAGATGTGTTGGCAGAGAGAGAGAGAGAGAGAGAGAGAGAGAGAGACATAAGGGAGGGTGGAGGAGTTTGTCAGCTCCAGATCCAGGCGGGTTTCCCCCCCGGGGAGCGACTGCGTAACTTATTCAGTGTTGTTGTGTCTCTGCACTGGAGTCACACTTATTCTGCATATCAGACACACACACACACACACACACACACACACACACACACACACACACACATAGACACAAATATATTAATATTGGTAGAGGATATTGTTGGTCTGATAACAGATGAGTGTAATGTAGAGCATTGGAGAGAGTATAATAGATATAATACACATAAACATAAAGATATAATATATATAAATAGAAAGACTGGATACCAAGGGTCATGCAGTATAGCAGATTTTTCATAAAGTTTACTTTTATGGATTATGGTTCATATTTTAGGATAGAGATACATGAGTATAGAGGCATGGAAACAGGGAAAACTTCAGAGATGTCGACACCCAAGTGAACCCCATGAAGTAATCCACAATATAGAGTAATGATCTATAGATTCTCTAGCTAGCATATGGTCCAGTTCAACAGGGCCACAACCCAGAAGGAACACTCACACACACACACACACACACACACACCAGCACACACACACACACACATACACACACACACACACACACACACACACACTCATATTTTGCTGAAATTGTGTTGCTCCTCAACCAAGTCACTTTCCAAAAAAAAAAGAAAATCATTCTAAATTCTGATTCTGAAATGAGTTGGTTGTATTGGCCTCGGAATTGATCGATCGCGCTGCGCGGTGGAAAAGTTCGGTGGGTCCCGACTTCCGAGGCTCTCTGTGTGCGAACAACCTTTTCCGAAAAACCAATAACTCTAATCCTCTCACTCCAATGTTCGGATGGCGTGATGCTGTGTCATCAAAGTCCACACACACACACACACACGATGAAAAAGTATCCGCTGAACTCTCAAGTGATGGATTTTTCAATACCAAACTTTAGAGAGAGAGAGAGAGACAGAGAGAGACAGAGAGAGACAGAGAGAGAGAGATATTTCGATGGAACGGTGGAACGGCTTTGAGATTCGAATCGAGTTCCCCCAGCAAACAAAAAAAATATATACAATAATATTTCAGTCAACGTGAAGATCACGGAGCAAAGAAATCACAAATCATCGTCATCATCATTATCTGTGTGATCATCGTTATCGTCGCTATCCTCGTCCCCATTACCATCATCATCACAATCATCAACATCCGACGTGTCCCTTTGCAGTTCTTTCATCCGATCTTCTGATCTCACAAAGATTCAAGATTCAAGATTCGAGACGTTGAATTGTCACAGACGCACCGGGAGGTGCAGTGAAATGAAAAGTGGCGACGCCCAGCGGAATGTGCGACGGAACGAACAAAAACACGAAATATCACAAAATCGCAGATTGAAAGGGCAAAAATATCCACGGTTTTTAACAGTCTTTAGAGCGAAAAGGAGCAGACACAAACCCGTCCACAAACCGGGCTCAAGAGTACGCACTAATCCGGGCGACGTCCCGAGAGCGCAGCTACAGCGAAGCAGAGGTTGGCGCACAAAAGAGCTCCTACGTTGTCCCCCATCATTCCCGGGTGACTTTGAGGAAACACGACACACTCGACCTAGCCCCGGCCCGGGCCCAGCTCCCCCCCCCCCCCCCGTTGTGTGTGTGTGTGTGGTGGTGTTGTGTGTGTACGTAGTGTGTGTGTGTGTGTGATGTGGTGAAAGAGGGTAGATTGTGTGTGTGTGTCGAGATGGTGTGTGTGTGTGGAGATGGCTGTGGTGTGTCGCGTTCTTGCGTGTGTGAGTGAGTGTGAGAGACATTGTGTGTGTGGTGTGTTGTGTGGTGTGTGTGGTGTATGTTGTGTGTGTTGTGTGTGTGTGTGTGTGTGTGTGTGTGGCGGTGTGTGTGTGCTCGAAGAAACACATCCGAGACAGCTCAGCCGCACACAAGAAAGCGTAGCATAATATCTGTCTCACTTAAGAAGTATTCTCACTTAAATTGGTTTCCACAGAAAGCTTTTAAAAACCCACAGGGAGGATTGTGTGAGGAGGAAGCCGATATAAAATAATATAATAATAATAATGATGAGTGATGACAATGAAAAAAAAAAAATCTGGACAAGTCGTTCATTATGTTTGCACGAGCTCCCAGGGATGGCCAAGTTAAATATGCTAACAGGACTGATTACCGCTAATCCCTCTGTCTGCTGCTGGCAGGCCAGAGCTAGCCGCGGCGGTGGTGTCCGCGGAGGCAGCTTATCTCCTGCAGCGCCGCGCGAGCGTCAGCACAGAGAGAGAGAGAGAGAGAGAGCGAGAGAGAGAGAGAGAGAGAGAGAGAGAGAGAGAGAGGGGAGGGAGAGAGGGAGGCTGCTCGCCTCGCTCGATCCGCCACGCCGCACCGAGACGGGTTGTTTATGCCTTCAGGACGGCACGAGACACACCATGAGCCGTCATCATCATCATCATCGGAGGCTTTCAACCGTCCGTTAAAAGAAGAAAGAATTAAAAAGAGATTTAAGCACGTTAGCTCGAGTCTTTAGTCTTACAACGCCGGTAGGACCCCGTCCCGTTGCAAATTAACAGCCTCTCTTTTTCTCTTGCCGTTCCCCCCCCCCCCCGCCCCCCAATCCATATACGTCAGCGCACACACACACATGCACGCTCACGCTCACACTCACGTGCACACACACACACACACACACACACGCACGCACACACTCACGCTCACACTCACACGCACACACACACACACACACACACACACACACACACACACACAGCTTAGCTCCCCCACATGTCGCACATGCTAAATAGAGCCTGTGGGCTTTGCAGACATGATCAAGGACCCTGTACACAAGCATGTCCTTGAACACACACGCACACGCACACACACACACACACACACACACACACACACATACACACACACACACCCTTGTGCTGACAGGTAATGGTGAGGAACGTGTGTGTGTGTGTGTGTGTGTGTGTGTGTGTGTTGGCTCGGAGGCTGCTTATGTCTACATTGGCCCACAGATGCGGCATGGTTGGGTTGCACACCGCACCACATCGGGGGGGGGGGGGGGGGGGGAGAGAGAGGTTATAAACGTGTGGAACGTGAAGAGAGCGAGACGCACACACACAGGGACAAAGAGGACAACTCGCTTGCGGCGGGAGCGTATCCCGATGGGTTTTTGTCGTAGTCCAGAAATACCATTTTGCACGTATTGTCCTCCTCCTCCTCCGACAACGACGACTCAACGTTTGTATTTTATTTGTATAATTTGTGCCGTCCGTCAGCGGAGAGCGTGTTTGTCGTCCACCTGGGCGGCCACCGATCGTTACCTCCGCTGTTGCCGAGCCACGACAAATGTTGGGCTTGGTTGGGATTCAACCGAGACGAGCGGTACTAATGACTCAGGCTAGTGTGACCGGTCTGGTCTGCGTTGTGTTTCTTTTGGTTTAATAAGAGGCGGACAGCTATTAAATTCTAAATAAATAAAAGATTTTGTGTAATTATATGAACGTAAACCACAATGCGACACTAGCTTGCTTGGGAGTCACATTGCTGAGAGCGTCGTGGTCTGAGGAGAGAGGAGGGAGGAGGAGGAGGAGGAGGGAGGAGGAGAGAGGGGAGGAGAGAGGGGAGGAGGAGGAGAAGGAGGAGGAGGAGAGAGGGGAGAGGAGGAGGAGAGAGGAGGAGGAGAGGAGGGAGGAGGAGGAGGAGGAGAGGAGGAGGAAGAGGAGGAGAGAGAGGGAGGGGAGGAGGAGAGGAGGAGAGAGGGAGGAGGAGGAGAGAGAGGAGGAGGAGGAGAGGAGGAGGAGAGAGGAGGGAGGAGGAGGAGGAGGAGGAGGAGAGGAGGAGGAGGAGGAGGGGAGGAGGGAGGAAGGAGGAGGAGAGAGGGAGGGAGGAGGAGGAGGAGGAGGAGGAGGAGAGAGAGGAGGAGGAGGAGGGAGGAGAGAGGAGGAGGGAGAGGAGGAGGAGAGGAGGAGGAGGAGGAGAGGAGGAGGATGGAGGAGGAGGAGAGAGGAGGAGAGAGGAGGGAGGAGAGAAGAGGAGAAGCAAACTGCGACTGCCAGCTCTGCTTGATGTGCCGTTCCCATCTCATTAGAGCACAATATGCTGAATCCTACAGATGGGCGGATGTGCGGATACAGAGTAAAGAACAGCTCATTTATTCCTTTACTGTCACCATTCCACATCTATTTATCTTTTGTTATCGTAGTTCTAGAGTTGCTATCGCGTATAAAACCGCTCTGTTAAAATGCGCATTCCTCTGGAACATTTCTATTCGGCTTGATTCTTTTTTTCCCCCCATCGCCCTAATAAGGGAAGACGGCAATTTATTTATAACTCACTCTTCATTAAGTTCGAAAAAAGAAAAAGCATCTGTCGCTAAGCTGTAAATCCTCGTACGCGAGGGCTAATAAAGAGGATCTGTCGCCGTCGTCGTTGGCCGCCGTCAGCAGCAGCAGCAGCAGCAGCAGCAGCAGCAGAATGTGTCTCACGTTGCGGCTCTGAGCTGCGACTTCGAGAGCTCAGCGTCACTCACTGTGCAGCAGCAGCAGCAGCAGCAGCAGCAGCAGCAGCAGCAGCAGCAGCAGCAGCAGCAGCAGCAGCAGCAGCAGCAGCACCTTCGCTCTCACACAACCCCTGACTCACGGGTGATTGGGTGTTTGAGGTTGGGGGGGGGGGGCCATAGAATGATGACGATTTCTACGGAAGTCGCCGCTTTAACGGGGTCATCCGTGACACAGCAACCGCAAGACAAGAAACGGGGGAAACGGGGCTGAAGGGGCGACACAGAGAAACTGTGCGTAAAATAATCACGATATTTTCGACGGAGAGAACCCGCGTCGTCGGTATATCGCGACGATATCGTACGGATGACTTTTGGCGGGCCGCTGCTTTCACGAAAATACTTATTTACACAACGATGGATGGACGTGGCCGATAACTAGTTTCGGTGGGTAAAGGCGATTTCTAGCCTCGCATCACGATATCGATGTCATCGATCAATACAATTCCCAGTCCTAGAAACATACTCACAGTACGATGACGTACAGTATATGTTTGGATCTATACACACCAGAGACAATGTACAGTCGATGACTCTCTCTCTCTCTCTCTCTCTCTCTCTATCACTTTCTATTTTCCTCCTCCAATATTTATTGACACTGAGGACATTTGAGATACTAATTCCAACAACAAGGAGGTTCATCACTGTCAACCGTGTCAACATTTTCCTTGTGACGTTCCCGCATCCATAATAACAAACCCACGGACCACGACGGAACTCGGT
>PIJE02001419.1:32507-40007 GCA_002895965.2 Coryphaenoides rupestris
GCACACACACGGTGATGGTGGTGTGTGTGTGTGTGGTGTGGATGTGTGTGTGTGTGTGTGTGTGTACCGCTGGGCTCCGCCTTCCACCGCGACGAGCTGCTCACTGCTGCTGCTTGGAGGTTGGACCGTGAACGGTAGGGAGAGGGGAGGAGATAGTCAGAGAGAGAGAGAGGGGGGGAGGGATAGAGAGAGGGAGGGAGGGAGGGGAGGAGAAAGTCAGAGAGAGAGAGACGGGGGAGGGAGGGAGAGAGAGGGAGGGAGGGAGGGGAGGAGATAGTCAGAGAGAGAGAGACGGGGAGGGAGGGAGAGAGAGGGAGGGAGGGAGGGGAGGGGGAGGGATAGAGAGAGAGGGAGGGAGAGAGAGAGAGAGAGAGAGAGAGAGAGCGAGAGAGAGGGAGAGAGAGAGGGGTAGTCAGGGAGAGAGGGGGAGAGATAGTGAGAGAGAGAGTGAGGGAGGAAGAGAGAGAGAGAGATAAGATAAGATATAACTTTATTAATCCCGGAGAAATTCTTGTGCCAGGTTACATAGAAATAGAATAAAACAAGAGAGAAATAAACAGTAGAATAATACAAATAATATAACAGATTTACAAATTTACAGTAAGTCTAAGTCCTAGGAGAAGTATAAAAATATAGTTAAGAGAGAGAGAGAGAGAGAGAGAGGGGAGAGAGAGTCAGGGGGAGAGAAGGAGAGGGGGGGGTAGAGAGAGATAGTGATGAAGATGGAGAGGGGGAGATATAGCAACCAAATTGAACATGTGTTATGGGCACGTTTAAAACTGTCAATTTCAAAAGTAGGTGAAAAGCTGGTTCCCCCTGTGGCCCCCCGGACGAAGAGTCTACAATAATGATAAAATTATCGATTCCTTGCAAAGCTAACAGGAATGTGTTGTATTTTATTTTCATTAGTAGTTGAGCACTACTTTATATGCTGAACTAAACCTGTTGAAGGATTGAACACAGCCGCCAACCGGTGATAAACGATCCGTCACAAAATAAAAAACTGTCCTTCAGGGCTGAGTCATCGAATCCTCGTATGAACGCATTACACCGAAAAACCACGGGATCTGCTTAAGCCCAAAGTGTTTTGGGTCAGAAGCGTTGATGTGGCAGACGCAGACTTAGGTTTTGTCTTCTTCTTCTTCTTCTTCTTCGTTTTTTCTTCAGCCAGCACCCCCATCAGAATATTACTGTTCCATTTACCATTTGTACTTTGTCGCTTATAATTGTTATGCTGTTGTTACCCCTTTCATGCCCCGTATGACACCCGTTGCACCCCGAACCGTTCCCTGGAAGGAGGAGGGATCCCCCACTCTGAGTTCCTTCTCCAGATTTCTTCCTTGTTGTTAACTAAGGGAGTCGTTTCTTGCCCTTAGTGGGGCTCTATAGGGCTAGGCGGTGTTCATAATCACATGGCCCCATAATCATATGGCCTGTAAAGCCCTTTGAGACTGTAACTGTGATTAATATACAAATAAAACTGACTTGACTTGACTTCTCCTCCTCCTCCTGAATCTGCAGAAACGGACCTCAGAAGCGAGAACGGCGAGGGCCCCGGGAGTAAATCAGCATTCAGTGGGGAGCATCACCGGCCAGCTGGGGGCACATTAACGCTTTATGAGGACTATTATAGGGATGCGGACTTCCCCCGGTCAGAAGGAGGCAGACAAGATGTCTTCTTCTGAAGTCTTCTTCTTCTCCACAGTCGAGTCACGATCCGAGTCACGAGTGACTGAGAGGTGCCCTTATCTCCCGAGGCAGGGAGGCTATGCACGTTTGAGTTTGGCTTTGAGGTTCCTCTTAAAAGCATCTTAATTCGCTTCAGTAATCTGCTTTTCAATATGGCTTTGTTGGCTACCAAGATATGAAGTTATTATATCCAAGCATGAAAGATATAAGATACAAAGGAAGATAGTAAGTCCCAAGCAGTAAGATAGCTCCATCAATCAATTGATCTATCAATCAATCGAGATGGATCAATAAATAAATAGATGGATGGATAGATAGGCCTTCATGCCTCTTGGATGGATCAATGGATGGATACATTTTGACTAAATCCATTTTTTGTTCACTTTGTCAAATGCTTGACGGAGACTCTTCTTTTAATCAAAAACTGCTCCTGCAATTCTAGGTGTAGAGCATTCGTCACACTGGAAGGGCCTTTGACTGGCTGCTGTCAGACAGTTGTTCTTGACAGCGGCGGTAATCTTCCGGAGAGACTGACAGCGTCTTCTGATCCGTGGGATATATGACAGGCCGTGACACACCGGGCCCGCCATTCAATAGCAGCTCCTCGACGTGAGGAGTCG
This sequence comes from Coryphaenoides rupestris, assembly GCA_002895965.2. Taxonomy (NCBI): domain Eukaryota; kingdom Metazoa; phylum Chordata; class Actinopteri; order Gadiformes; family Macrouridae; genus Coryphaenoides; species Coryphaenoides rupestris. The sequence goes on from PIJE02001419.1 coordinate 34,817, forward strand.
TAGCCGAGGGGTTCATCTGACGGCCTCTCCGTTGATGAATGGAGCAGAACCTTTCATTTCCCGGGAACGCGCCTCAACCCATTATATCCGGGAGGAAGTCTCGCCGAGGTCACGTCAATCATCCGACAAGGAGGAGAGCCGAGAAATCGACTCCGTCAATTCTCGCTCTCTCTATATAATAACAATCGCACGAAGCGGGAAGTGTGTGTTGGTGTGTGTGTGTGCGTGTCTAGGAGCCGCAACCTGAAGTGATGGTGATGGTGGTGGTGATCGTATCTCGTATGATTACAACCCGGCTTTTATCACTGAATTCAGCCGAGAATACCTGGAAAAAAAGGTCACAGTCACAAGGTAGGAGCTGGAAGCACTTTTGGGCAAGTGAAGAACGGTGTGTTACTGGTTGTATTGACCCTTTAAAGGGTGTGTCGACAGGTTAGAAGGACTGGGTGGGGCTATACTTATAACCCCCATGAATATAAGCAAGTCATTTGAGGCATAAATAACCTTTTAGTCACAAGGTAGGAGCTGGAATCCTTGGCAAGTGGGAAACTGTGTTCCGGCTTATTGCCGCTTTAAACAGAGTTAATGTGGTAAAAAAGGATTGGATTGGTTATAATATAGGACACAGAGCTGGTCAGTGTTTTATTGTCACATGTACAATGTATTGTCGATAATCACGTAAATGTCATTCATGCCTGATTACGGTATAAACACTTCTTTGGCCACGATTGTGATTATTTGATGACCAGAAACGTCAAAATTTCAAAGACATACCTTTGCTATTAACACAGACATAAATGTACATGAGTTGGCACGTACATTTGCAGTATTTGACCTGTTTGACCCATTTGCGGACCTCGCAAATGGCCAGTTTATACTATAAGCCAAGGAGCTAAGTTCCAGGGTATAAAGCTTAAGTATATAGGGGTTACCAAAGAGCAGTTTGAGGTGTATAATACAGGGCCAGGTTACCGAAGGGACTGGGCACATTAAAGTGGTTGGAGTTTTTAAGCGAGTTTGTGTGCGTTTGGTGGATGAAATCTTTTTATTTGCGAAACCATTGTTTCGTCTTATTTTTTAAAAGGCGCCATGGGCTCAATTAAACACAACATATACAACAGGAGGACACCCACGAGACGGACTATTACACCGCTTTTAGTCCTCAATTATACATTTTCAAATGAATACACCTTAATACTAACATAGCTATGATTATAATAATAATACAAGTGAAAGAACCGTTGGGGACTCAGAGCCACCACCAGGTAACATTGTTGTCACGTTCAGCACTAAATAGCGAGCTGTATCCTCGAGAGGCATGCAAGTTGGTTGCATAACTATATCTATACGGGCTGTACTGAGCTGGCTCCATGCACATAATATCATTAGTATTGGGCACACACACACACACACACACACACACACACACACACACAGAGACCCGGGGAGGAGACGCAGGTGCACACACACACACACACACACACCCATCCATCAACGTCGAGCGCGTATAGAAGCACAGCAAGTGACTTTGGTGAGGTTCCGTCAAAATTTGACCTGAAATGTTAATTTTTTTCGCACGAGGGCCAGCAGCTACATTTGTAATACAACACACAGAGTGCACACCACTATGTGTTGTATGACTTGATGTCTTGCACGCGTGATGCAATGATATAAATCACTGGACACAATAAATCGCATCTATTCTGTTCTCAAGATACATAACCGGTTGAAACGGTCGAGGGAAAAGCTCATTTGAAAAGAGAAACTGGCTCCGGTAATTACGTTGTTTGTTTTTTACTTGCCTGTTTATCGGGTAACCGTGTGCCCCTGTATCAGATGTGGATAAAACAGACTTTTTTTTTGGGGGTGGTTTTTATTTTTGTTGTTTGTTGCGTGGAGACGTGGTGTTTGTTTAGCTATGCGGACGACGCGCATTGGCGCCATTAGGACGCTACCTGGGGATTACTTCACAAAACACACAACGCACGGCAATTAACTGCGACGGGGCGAGATCGGCGGCTTTATAAACATTTGTTTATTCATCCGAGATCTCAGAACGCCTGCACCAAATATGGCGCAGCGAAAGGAGGGGAGACAGTATATGTGTGTACTGTATTGTATTGTATTTATTAGACGGACAAAAGAAGTACATTGCAATCACGCTTTGTCGACACCGCTTAGTAAGACGTTGGATCGGTTGAAGTGCCAGCGCTGTGAATGGAATCAATCGCGTGACCTCCATCTTGTTCTGTGGCCTCTGTGAAACAAAGATGGTATTTGTGTCGGAGGCACGGTTGTCCACACCGCACCTCGGTCCGCCGTTTGTTGGATGGTGGCGCAGACGTATGTGCAAAAAAACCCTGACGCGGGCAAATATCCTTCTCGTCGACTTTATTCAACTTTGACCTGCAAAACACAAACAAACAATTACGTCAGAATCGGCTTTTACAAACAAGGAATGTGCTTTTGTGACATTGGTGATTAAAATCGAACATTAAACAGAGAGTATCATTCATCTCGACACACACACAAAGCCAGGCATTTACGCTCTACAATCAATTATTGATTCATAGATGGTGTACTCCGTAGCTCCTAAATACCGAGCACTTGCTCATAAATTGGTACATTAAATGCACATTAAATGTACTTGAAACGCTCCTCATAAAATCGCGTAGGACAAAACACGTGCGCCGTGGAATTAGCATTTTGTATTCGGAAGAAAAGTACGATCGACATATTTTCAAAAGCGGCAAAATGAGAAAAAAAAGGCCTAGCTCCTTGTTGTGGGTGTGTGTGTGTGGGGGGGGAGTGTGTGTGAGAGTGTGTGTGTGTGTGTGTGTGTGTGTGTGTGTGTGTGTGTGTGTGTGTGTGGGTGTGTGTGTGTGGGGGGGGTGGTGTTTACTCGTCTTGCATGACTTACTGTGCGGAGGCGCGAGGGGACTTGCCATAAATGCATATATGGATTTAATTCAATTTGATTTTCAAACTGGGTCACACTGCTATTAAAAGTGCAAAGTGTGTTGGGAGACGCACTCCGCATCCGAGTGCATTTTGCTTCTCCCTCCCTTCTCCCTATCCCTCCCCCCCTGCCTCTCCCCCCTCCCTCCCCTCCTCCCATGCCCCCCCGCTGTGAGGGGGGGCATGGGAGGGGGTGGGGGGGGGTGGAGGAGAGGATCGAGGCCTGGCAGCCGTCCAATCAGACATGCTGTGGAGAGAGACACACACACACACACACACACACACACACACACACACACACACACACACACACACACACACACACACACACACACACACACACACACACACACACACACACACACACACACACACACACACACACACACACACACACCTCGTACATCACCCGAGGACGCCCGACATGACATGTGGACGAGTCGATATCGGTAGATTATCGCCTTCATTAAAACCACTAAAAGATCACATTTGAGTCCCGTGCCTCTGTGTATATTATACCGTACATGAAATCGACCACAGATGATGGAGGGGGTGGAGGAAGCGATGTGGAGAATGTAGAGGAGAACTTAAAAGAAAATCAACGCTGTGAAATTTCACATCACATCACCACCACATCAAGCGTTGTTGCACTTTCTTCAGAAACGCAAACCTCAAGCCTGGAAATCCATCGCTCAGCGTGCGATCCGACGGGTGAAATCGGCGGCTCTGCACTCACACCGCAGCGTGGCGCAGCGTTTGGAGGTAAACAACGTTGTGAGTGTGTGTGTGTGTGTGTGTGTGTGTGTGTGTGTGAAGTCAAAGTGGAGTGGAACATACACACACACACACACACTCACACTCACACTCACCCCATCGTTAGAGCCTAAGAGCAGCTGCAGCCCATTCAGGCAGAGCAAACACACACGCTTACGCATGTAAAGCCCTTTCTCATCAACCCGCCCTTTCCAAACAGCGCACACACAAAGCACCACAACAACAACAACAACATTAGCAGCAGCAGCAGCAGCAGCAGCAGTTCAAACACACCGAGTCTGATCGCACATCTGCGCAGGGGTTTTGGCGGTGAAGGGGGGGGGGGGGCGTGGAGGTTGGCAGTAAACGGACACGACAGCTGCAGCAGCAGGTATGGAGGCTCAGTCAGCGGCTGCTCATCGACACTGTGGCGGACGTGGATCACCTGCCTCCCCTCCCCTGGTGGTGGTGGTGGTGGTGGTGGTGGCGGCGGCGGTGAGTGGTGGGTGATGGTGGTGAGTGGTGGGTGATGGTGGTGATGGTGGTGGTGGTGGCGGTGGGGGTGTTGGTGAGTGGTGATGGTGATGGAGGTGGTGATGGTGTTGGTGAGTGGTGATGGTGATGGCGGTGATGTTGAGGGACATGCATTTGTAGGGCAGCGCGAAATGTAACCCCGCCAAAAGAAAAAGTGAATAAAAGTGGATTAACAATTCACAAAAGTAGAAGGAGAGCCATCAAGTGTCACCGGAAATGAACGACACTTTGTGAGGCGGACTTGTGACGTGTGTCCCGATTTGTTATTTCCGTCCGTCTGGACAGACGTTGGCCTCGTCAGACAGACAGACATCGCTTTGCGTTGCGTTGGTAAAAACGTCAAACACACCACCACAGATGCACTGCATCTAACAAAACGCTGTGTGTACGAGTTGTCAGAGATCTGACAGGCTTTGTGTTTGCGGAGGGCTTCATACATATATATATATATCTATATATATATATAGATATATATATATTTTATGTAAGGCTGTTCATGTATCATTTGATCCTTTGAACCTCGCTTTTGATATCAGCGGGCCAACCAAGACTACCACCAGGCAGCCGCAGCATGGAAGACACGCACTGACCTTAAAAAGTAATGAACACTTCTCTCACGCGTCCGCCTTATCAAGCGGCGCATCGGATCGCCTCGGACTCCCGCCAGCTGTCAGATCACTACTCTGTGTACGTACTTCTGGAACAGCAAACACTTGACGCGTGAAGATGAAGTCCCAGAGTCAGACCGACGCCTATTTGAATCTCCCACCGAGCGTGATTGCATAGGAGCGGCGTGTTCAAATGGGTTTTGGAATCACGACCGTGTTTGCGACAAGAACAGAAGCAACAAACATGTTTTAAGGAGAACAAGAAGGAGGAGAAAAAACTGGGAAAACAACCTTCAATTATTAAATGTCATCATGGGATTTCTATTGAAGAAAGTGTT